>APFE030129021.1:1483-92738 GCA_000404065.3 Pinus taeda
TTAGTTGATTTATGAGTTAATAATTAGTGAATTAATTAATAATTAATTCACACCACTCTCACTAGTGTATTTGTTAGTTAGACTAAATACAACTAGTTCAACTAAGTCAAACTGAACACAACTCCATCAACTCCTCATTCAACTCCACCAAACTCAATCACTTGAGTTCTAACTGAAGTCCATAATGCAATAGCTCAACTAACCCATAGGAAAAGTGCATTTCCTTCTGGCAGTTGCATGTGCCACATCCGTAGCTCGAACTGAAGTGCTGCAAGAGGATAAGATAATGTTTATAGTCCAAATATTATTAAGAGCTAATAATATTCGACTGTTCTATTTTTGACTAGCAGTCTAAAAATAGACTCCGCCCATATGTCTAAAAATAGAAGTCCATCTATTTTTACCAACATGACCAATCATCCATAAATAGCATCCTGCAACTCATAGACCATGATCCATATGTCTAAAAATAGACATAGTCTAAAAATAGACTTTGCGCGAAAAATAGCATGCAGAACCACTTAGTGAAGGCGACTTCTTTTCACTAAGCTCCATCATCTTGTTGAATTTTCAACATAAAGTTGTTCCTGAATTTCATTTCCTGCAACATCTTGTCAGCCTCTAGTCTAGCCTCTATTATTACAAATGAAGGGGCCGAATTGATTTTTCATTTTAAATTGGGTTTTCTTCCTAGCTGCTAGGAAGTTGACTTCATCAGAATTGATGATCTGCCTAAAATATTCTAGTGCAATATCCTCATAGGGAGGTATTGGGGCAGTTTGTAAGGGAAAAGTTGGCATCCATAAATTCTAATCTCTGTGTGGTTCTAGTACATATACCAGTCTCCCACCTTACTGTTCTTGGCCAACTGTAACACCCTTTTGATTTCTTGGTTGATTCTGGGCTAAGGGCTACTAGTCAGCATGTTCATGACTGGATGGACAAATGAATCAAAAAATCCTTATAGGTGAATGCAGTGGATTATTTCTAGATCAAGGGTGTCTAATAAATAACTGACCTTGGATTACCTTTGGTATCCAACTTATGGATGCTGACAGGGAATTTTTCTGATTGACACTATAAAAACATGTGAAATAATACAAAAGAGTACTTGAATACTCTTTCAATAGGTAATGTTGGGTCCCTATAATACCATTGATTACCCCATTACTATTGTAGTTGTACCCCTTATTAATATTGTTGTGCCCCTATTGTCCCCATATTGTTATTACTGTTCCCCATAGAATCCCCCTATTGTTATTTTTGTGGCTTTATATTATTATTGTTAGGTCGGCTGGGTTATATTGTGACTCCTTAGACTCCTATATATAGAAAGGAGGTTTTGTCATTTGAATCATCCAAGAATTTTTCATTTATGTAATGTAAAGGAGGTTGCCCCCTCGAAGAGGATGAATTTTAAGGCGTTGATCTATCTTTTCTATCTTTTTCTTGAGCTGGTTTCATAACAGGTAATCTGGTGAATTGTTCATGCATCCTGTCTGCAATGAACTGAGCATAGTTGTAAATCACAGTAGGAGGCTTGCCTCGGCTAAAAATGGAAAGAAAGGCCAGGACAACCTCATCCACATGCTCATCTAAGGTATATCCTAAGATGCGAGAGAGCATAGTAATAATCTGTCTGCCTCTCTCTGAAAAAATGGTGGCAGTATAAGGGGGACTATCTGTGGGAGTATGGCAGTCCTCTATGATGAAAGTCTGGAAAATTTGTGCTATTTTGGCCAAGTCTAACTTGAAGTATAGGTCCAACAAGTCTCCAATAGATAGTGGGGTCTCATTAGGGCTTAGTTGGACCTACAACATTTGGTTAATAGACTCTGCAATGATGGTAAATGACAGCTGCTAGTTAGGGGTGATAATAGCCCTTTGGCTAGGAATGTAACAGGCATGACAAAAGTGGATGATGTGAGGGAATGGGTTTACTTCTAGAACAAATACTTGGGCAAATTAGACTCCCAAAGGCGAATGTCATCGTTCTGGTTTAGGAACTTGTCATTACTCCAGCAGTGGAGCTTTAGAATGTAGGCAGGGGAGGCTGTGTCCTTTATTTGGAAATATCCGTCTGCTAATGCAAGGTGGTCGATGTCCAGGTGATGGGTTGACAAAGGTCTCACGCCCAGAGAGGTTTGGGAAGCCATAACTGAGTTTATGGATATGAATTAAGCTTGTAGAGATTCTAGGAATGAGGTTTAGGAGTTCTGGTACAGTGAGAGGGTAATTACAGTTTAAAAAAGGAGGGTTTGGGATATACAAATAAGCTTGTCTTCAGTTTAGGAAAATTCCTTAATTTATTTCAATTAATTAAGATTTCAATTAGATTGAACATTTTCAAATTCAGGGGCCATTCCAGTTTTTCTAAGAATACCTAGAAATCGATGGCCTGGCTTGCAAACTAGTTTCAGTGGCGAATGCTAAGGGTACAGTAGCTTGAACTGTGAACTGGTTGCTTGAATTAGGTGTCCAAAGCTTCTTTAGGCGATAGACGGTGGTCAATTTAGTCGCAGAGGTTTAGGGCATAGCAAAATGGTTTGAGCAGTAGTTGCAGGGAAAAAAGAGCAAAAAGAGTGAATTGGGGTTTTTTCAGCCTTTTAAAGGGTAACAATGACATTTTGGTGCGGAAAATATAAATGAACAATGGGATTTTTTTGGTCTGGGTGGGGAGGCTATTTTCTGGGCCATCACACTGCTTTTGGAGGGAAAGTGGTATTTTTCATGAGCAAGCGTTATATCCTGGAGCCGCCACGTAGTAGAAAAGAGCCCAGGCAAAATCGTGAATCTCGCGTGCTCTTGGGCTGCTATCAGTCGAACGGTGAACCCACATGATATGGTTGTACACTGTCAAGTCTAGGGGTAGGAGATTGGACGACTATCACGTAGTTAAGTTGCACGGAGGGAATCGAGGAAGGGATTTGCAGGGCTCGAGGTTTTAATTACAACAAATTGTAATTAATTAGTGTATAAGGTCGAGATTAAATATAAGTAGCGGGTTAATAAATTGGGACCAGGGGTTATGTGGCAGGCTTTTTTAACTGTACCAAGGGTTGGTGGGTTAAAAAAGGGTTTGTTGGGGAAATTAATTAGATAATGTGGGGGGATAAAAACTTAGGATAAGGGGGTTTCTATGGGTTTTTGAAGGGAAATAGGGAAATTAATAAGGGGGGAGGGTAATATTTGCAATGGGAAATGGGTTTGACACTAGGGAAAAGGGGTTTTGGGTAGGGGGATGATTTTGGAAGGGTAATTACTAGGGAAATGTGTGAAAGCAAGAGGTAAGGGTCAAAATGAAAGGAAAATGGGATTTATAACTAATAAAGGGATAATGGGGAAATTAGCAAATAAGCATGTGGGGGCATAGTGAAATGAGGGGAAATTAGTTAAACCCACTTGTGAACATCTTTTCTTTCTCATAAATTCTCCTGCACCTGAAACATAGGATTAAGCATGATAAATGTGCTTTTGAATCAACAACCTTGTACATTTACAACCTTTCTTCTACCTACCCTTTATTTATCCTAGCATTTTTTATTCACTTTATTGGGTGCATTGGAGCTTGCTGACCCTTTATTTCCTTTTCTTTTGACAAGAAAAATATCTAATTCTAACCTTATAACTTCCAATGGATCAAATTAAGCTGATGAGCTCATTTTATTCTCTACCTAACTACTGATCTGCCAAGGTTAAACACTTAGGCTAGATCTTTATTCTATATCTATCAACATAAAATTTAAAGCATGAATAAGTCAAGCTTAAGCTATTTGACCATCATGGATTGTGGCACTTGTGACAAGCTACACACAACCTTATTTTTCATAAAAAAGTAAAAAGTAGTGGCATTTGAATTTGCACACTTTCATGATATGTGTTATTTCTTTTTGGGGTTCATATTTTTCACCTTTTTTTTTTTTTTTTTTTAAGGACATACCCTATTTACATTTTTTTAAATTTTAACATGGAAAACATTTTGCATAAAGCAAAAAGCATGTAAAATATTACAAGACTAACCATAGCCAATTCAAAATTATGAATCCTATTATTATAGGACCCTAACGGTGGCTCCACATGGGGATGGAATTTCCTGGTGAAATGTCAAGAACTTTAAGATCAGTAGCCTTTGGAACTGTGACTGGAGTTAACTTGTAAACTGGTCTTCTTTAATTCTGCTTTATTCATACTTATGATGGTGAACCCTTCAAAGCTCAGGGCCTTCTCTCCGGGCTTCAACATCAAAGGATTACCATCCAATCCGATCTAAACTCTGCAATGTTATATATAATGAGTAAAGTAAAGTGAGCTATTGTTAATCTATCGATAATAATGCTTCAACATTCTACCATTGACATGTCCTCCTGGTAGATCTATTCCATCTAATTCTCTCAAGAAATATGCATTGTTACCTCTATAACCATAAATGACATAAGGGCCCTGCCATGGGAAATCAAATTTGCCATGTTTTCCCTTTTCTTCTTTTCTAGAATCCCATTTAAGTACTTTGTCACCTATGTAAAAATCATCAACTTTAGTCTTTTTGTCAAAACTCTTTTTGATTTTATCCTAGATTACTTGTGATTTGGCATAAACTTCTTCTCTGGTTCGCTACATGTGTATTGTTTGATTTATCCTCCTCTGGATAGCATTCGGATATACCTGCAACCTACAACTCTTGGATGATATTCATCACTGGCACTCCTAAAGAGGATAGAAAAAAAAACATCCATTCCATATACTAATTGATAAGGAGATGTACCAATGGACTTTTTGGTAGTTAGTTTGTCTACCCATAAGGCATTGACCAACTTTTTATTCCATGTCTTCTTTTGTCTTCCAGCAGTTTCTTAATGATATTGACAAGGCTTTTGTTAGAGGATTCTGCAAGTCCATTACCTTGAGGGTAATAGGCAGTGGAATGGCCAAGGGTGATGTGATATTTGTTACAAAAGTCTACCATTTTCTTAGAATTAAAAGTAGTTTCATTATCAGTGATGAGATTTTGGGGGCATCCAAATCTTGACAGGATATTGTTTTCAAGGAATGAGATAATGACAGAGTTTGTTGCTTGTCTAGAAGGGATGGCTTCTATCCATTTGGTGAAGTAATTAGTGGCTGTCAAAATCCATTTATGCTGGGCTGAGGAGGTTGGGTGAATTTCCCCAATGAAGTCTAAACCCCATTGTTGAAATGGCACTTTTGTGGATATTAGTTTGAGAGGTAAAGGTAAAAGCTTCCTCTTTCCATCAAATATCTGGCACTTATGACATGAGGTCACATGTTTCTTGACATCTACCAAAAGAGTGGGTCAGTAAAAACTAGTGCTCATAATCTTGCCAACATTTGTTTTCCAATACAAGTGTCCTCCAATATCTCCTGCATGAAATTCTTGCATAGTCTTATCAGCTTCATCTTTTAGTAAACAGTTTAATAGAATACCACCATTAGCTTTCCAAAATAAAGCATTATCTATGATACAATATCCCATTGATTTCATTTTCAAAAATCTAGCTTTATTTATAGATAAACCAAGAGGAGCTTGTAAGTTTTGTAAAACAAATATGATATCTACATACCAAGGTGAATTTGTAAAAGGTTCACTGATTTGTGGAGTCACCATCTCTTCCGGATCATCTAGGGCATCAATGAAATTTATATCTAAGGCCTGACAGTTCGATTCAACCATGAGTTTGGCTAAACCTTGGCCTTTGATAAATTTTGTAGGCTTTATTTCTACGTCATATTCCAAAATAGTGGTAATCCATTTGCCTCTCTTTCCTTCAGGCCCATTTTGTGTCAAAATGTCCTTCACTACTGAATTTGGAACACAAGCAATGATGTGCGAATAAAAAATGTACACTCTGAAATCTTTAATAGCCTTCACTAAAGCCAATGCTTGTTTTTCCATTATGTTGTACTTTAGTGTGGCATCTCTTAAATATTTATTTAAAAATGCAATAGGTTGCTCATATCCTTGGTCATTCTTTTGCAACAAGACTGCTGGAATAGAGTGTTCTGAAGCAAACGAAAAAATTACAAAATCTTTCTGAAAATCAGGGCTTATGAGAACTGGAGTTTTGGTAAGGGATTCTTTGATGGCCTCAAAGGACTATTTAGCCTCCAATGTCCACTTAAGTGCTGAATCTATCCTTAACATGTTATTTAGTTCTCTAACCAATTTTGCTAAATTTGAAATTAATCTCCTAAGAAAATTTATTTTGCCTAAAAATGACTGTAATTCTTTGATGTTTGTGGGATGGGTGATGGTTAGGATAGCCTCTATTCTAGTTGGATCTATTCTAATTCCATCTTTATATATTATATGTCCCAAGAGTTTACCTTCTTCTAGACCAAGCAGTGTCTTTTTGGGATTTAAGGAAATACCAGATTTTTCTACATTTAATGAAAACTCTTCTCAAGTGATCTAGATGTTCATTATCAAATTCGGAAAAGATTATGATGTCATCTTGGTAAAAAACTAGGAAGTCATGGATTTATTTGGAAAAAGCTATATCCATAGCTCTTTGAAATGTTGCTCCTGCATTCATTAATCCAAAAGACATTTTCAAATACATGAAAGTACCCCAAGGAGTAGTAAATGCAGTTTTTGCTTGGTCCTTTGGTTGAAATAAGAGTTGGCTGTATCCAGAAAATCCATCAAGTAATGAAATTTTGGATGAACCTACTACCCCCTGAAGAATATGGTCCATTTTTGGGAAAGGATAGTTATCTTTCAATGAGACTTTGTTCAGATTTCTGAAATCAATGCAGAGTCTGGTTTCTCCTGTTTTCTTCCTAATAGTGACTAAGTTTGAGACCCAATCTGAATATCTAATGGGAGCTATGATTTGGGCATCATACCTCCTTTCGACTTCCTTTTCAATTGATGTCATAAGAACTGGATTAATTCTCCTAAGTTTCTATTTAAAAGGTTTATGATCTTCTTTGATAGGTATCTTGTGTTGAATTATACTGGTGTCATAAGACTTTAGGTCTTCATAACTCCAGGCAAAGACATCTTGAAACTCTTTGAACAGACATATATTTAACCTTTTCATCTAGAGGCAAGGCTTTTGATATTTTAATGAACTTAGGTATTTCTTCAGTTCCTATGTTACATTCTTCTATATCTGCTCTTAAAGGCTCCATTTTTGGTTTCCTAGCTACATCATTTGAATCAAACAAATCTTCTAAGGGGACTAATCCCTTAGGAAAAAAATTATTTTCAAGGTTTAGAATTTTAGGATCATCATTAATTATTTCTTTTGTTTCTACATTTTCTAATTTATCTATTTCTAGTTTAGTGAAATTAGTGGGTTTACCTATATCTAAAATATTTACATCTATCCCACTATCTATACCATTGTCTACTGTACAATATGTATCTATATTACAATTTTGAAACTCACCTTCAACATTCATGAAATCATAAACCTGAGAATCTTGTGAGAAAATTTGCTAATATTTCAAATTGTCAGGTATGACAGGCCTATGTCTCACTTCTACAGTGTACTGGTGGTTGGGTTAAAAGGGCAATTTGTAGGTACTAGAAAAAGTGGCCAAACTGTGGGCTTGCATATTCTGTTTCCTAAGAATGGCGACGAGGTCAGTTTCAAGAAGGTATTTGATCAAAATCTAGGAAAATATCTATATATCGGCCCAGTCTAGGATTATTTATAGAGCATTCACCTTTGGTTTGTTTAATAATCAATTCCGAGTCTCCCATCATAGAAACTCTCTTGGATCCAAGTTTTCTAACCATTTGTAGTCCTAAGATTAGAGCTTCATATTCTACCATGTTATTTGTGCATTTAAAGTTTAATCTAAATACATGACCCTTAGAATGATTGTTTTCCATGTTGTGAATCCACACTCCTGCACCTGCTCCTAGTCTATTCACAGATCCATCAAAATCCAGATGCCATAGAAACTCATGAAAAATGTTTTCACTATCAGGTGTTTTGTATTTTTCTTCTACAACTATGATTTCCTTTTTGTCATGTTCTAAATTGTACAAGATGAAAGAGTCCATATCAGAATGCATGGAGTATATAGGGAAATTCTGTGGTTTTTCTACACTACTCACCATGTATTTCATCAAGGTCTCTCTATAAAGTTTTCTTTGTTGACCAAAAAGTAGAGATGGTGGCATATGACATATCTAAATTGTAAAGATCCCTGCAATTTTTCTTCCCATGAGCGAGATAACAACATTCCATATTTGGGTGGGATGTCCACCACAATACTCTTTGCTGGGCATTGGACTAGAGTTACACACAAATCCTTGATTAGGCCGAGGCATTTAACTTGGCCAGAGTCAAAGGAAAAGAGGTCCTTGTATGATCTAGTGATATCTAAGTTTAGTCTCTCCATGGTTTCCTTTGGCATTAAGTTATGGGATGCCCCTGAGTCTAGAGTAGCATTATGTAATATTTTGTCATGAATGTTCAAGCTAATGTAGAAAGGAGGAATGCCCCCTTGTTGATGGGTGCCATTTACTTCAGGACCAAACAATAACTTAGGTTGATCATCATTCAAATTCACAAAATCCTACCCTTCACCTATATTCAATGTTTCAATGATCTGTGATCTATATGATTTATTTTTCACTAGCTCAATCAAAGGGACTGATATTTTCAATTTTTCTGTCTCAATTTTAATGTTGAAAGGCAATTTAGTTTTGCTTGATTGGATGAGATCTTCCTTAGCGAATGTGGTCTGTGTGTTTTTATCTTCTTTTTATGTACTAGGCACTTTGGTCTGTGTTTCGGCAGTTTTGTTTTGAATTCTCTTATTTCTAACAGTTTCAGTTTGAGTTTCAGATGAATTTATATCTACAATTTTTGGGCTAGAATTCTCCTGAGTTCCCCTAGGGAGAATTTGCGGGACTTTGGTTACAGAAGCTTCTGTTATCTTTTTAGTTTGGGTTTGGATTGATCTCTTAGTGGGAGTATCAATGTTCTTTTTACTTCTTAGGCTATACTGTTTGCGAACTTCATATATGGCAGATTCATAGCCCTATTTAAAGTCGAAGGACTCTCCAAATTCTAATTGCAATTGTTGCAGCATGTATAATTCTTGTACTTCTTGAGTAAGAAAAACAACATCTTCATTTTTGATCCCTAATAAATTTATCTGGGTGTCATCCTCTCCCTCATGTCTTTGTGAACCCTCAACATAGTTTTCCTGGAAGGGTGGCCTAATTTGTTGATCTGGTATAGCATTCTTTCCAGTGTTAGGATTCTTCCTAAAGTTGGGGTTTCTTATTGGGGTTGGTTGTTGATTCTCCCATTGAGTTTTTCTTTCCATGTTTTCTAATCTATCCATTATTCTTTCTACACTCTTTGCTAAAATATCAATTTTACCATCATAAGTTGAAGTTTTCTCTTTAATGACAACTCTTTTTTCATTTCTCATCCTAGCTTTCTTAGCTAATAGATTGGCTTCTACACTAGCAACATTACTTTGCATTTGTTCTAATGTTTTAGGGTTCCTTTCCCTTAATTGGTATGACATGTAAATGTCAAAACCAGCAGGGAATTTGATTAATGCTAGGTCTGGTGGAGGCTTAATATTAGCAGGGATTGCATTGTAGATGCTATTGAACCTAGTACAATAATCCTAAACTGACTTATTAGGAGCTCTTCTAATGTTATCATATTCATAAAGTATTTGTAGAGGGTTTTTCTTTCTCTCCCATCTATCAATAAACAATCTATGGAAAGCATCTAAGTCTGCAATATGATTAGTAGGTAAATCTTTGAACCATTTCTTAACATCCCTAGTTAATGTTTGGGAACACAACCTCATTTGGACATTAGATTCATCAATCTCATGCAACTCAAAATAGTCAGTCATTTTGTTCACATGTTGTTGGGTAGTATACTGACTAGTAGCATCAAACAAAAAGATTTTGCTTTGATAATCTTGGGGCATGGCATGGAGCTGTGCTAGTAAAACCAAAGGTGCATATCTATCTGCCATGGATGAGATTCTGGCTTGACTAGGGGGTACAATGTTGGTGCCTAAGGAAGGGCTTGAAATGGATGGAGATGAATTAGATGAGGTTGAGGTGTTTTGTTGGATAGGAAGCTGATGAACAACTGGTTTAGGGGAATGAACTGTGGTGGATATTATAGGTGAGGTGGTAGTAAATGAAGGTATATTTACAATATTTGAAGATTTTGCATAAATTTCAGAGGTAGCAACATTGAGGGCAACTAATTCAACTGATTTTTGAAGGTAAGCATCATCTATATGACTTATCAATGTGGAGGTTAAAGTTTCTAACTTGTCAAAAGTATCCAACACAAATTTATCTAAATATGGATGTATAGACACCTTTTTTGACTCAATGAATTGAATAAAATTAGGGTCTAACACAGTTTCATGAATTGCATTCTTTGATTTAGTTCTAAACAATGAGAGGTCAAATGACAAATCAAATGGAATTTCCTCTAAAGTTGATAATTCCTCAGGGAGTGAATTTGCTTTAACTAACTGGCTACTACTTGCTTGAGTTTCTACCTTTTTTGTTTTTCTTAAAATTTTGTCAAGGTCATCAACTATTGTAGCAGGGTTTGGATATGGTTTTTCCCTGGTATAGTGAGTTTTCTTGGGAGCCAGAATTTTAACTTTTTAATTGTTTTTAAGAAACTTTTTCAAGAACAACTCTAAAAATGACCTTAAGGGGCACAAGAAGAAATTTGAGGTTTCCTTAAAGTTTTATTACACTGATGATCGAAGTCCCCATTATGGTCGCCAATATGTTATCACTCCAATATTTCTTAGGAGTTGATTAGAAAGAAATGATTAGATGTAACCACAAACCAACTTTGGAGATTAGGATCTAGCCTTCCCAATGCTCAGAGAGGGCTCTCTCTTTATGGTTTAACTTTGTTTAGTTAATTGATTTTAGGCTAGTTATGATTGTACTTGGGTTTTGATTTGGATTTTGGTGGTGGGATCACTTACTTAGATTAAAAGAGGGGTGTCTTTTACCATTGGGCTATGGGGTCAAATATCAGGCAAACAGGACAGGATCAAGTTCTAAAAACAATGTCTACAGGGCAAGATAACAAAGTTACTTCAGATCTCAAGGCTGGATGGTGAAGTGGTTTTCAATCAGATCCAAAGAGCAATTAAGGGTTCCTTAGGCCAGATTATGAAGAAAGTGAAAGAGGTCAACCGAGATGGGAGAGAAATTAAGGATTCTCGGATCCAGATATCAGAAGAGAACATGTAAATGATCAACTGTTCAAAACAGAGTGTACATAAACAAATTCTGAGATAAATTTCCAGTTAATTCATTCAACTTTAGATAACATTCAAGTTTGTGAAAAAACATAAGAAAATAACAAATTTGACAAAGAAAATACTTCACTGTAATAGCTCAACACATGAATCCTCTAAAGCAATCTCTTTATTACTTGGTCTAGTCTGTTGACTTGAAAAATTGGTACGATAACCCTTAGGTTTATGATCAAAATAACTCTACAAATGTATAGTAATCCACCTTTAATACTTCGAACTATGAAGTATTTATACAAAATTAATTTAGAAAATATCCCAAACTGTCTTGGGAATTAATCTAGGATAAAGAAATATCTTCATGCAAGAAGATAGAGACAACTATTGAATTGTTGTTTGCTGTCCCTGTTTATTAGGTTGTGTTATCTTTAAGTTCTGATATTTTTCCTTTTAATCTTTTCTTTGCCATTTGGTCTTCACGTTGAATGCTCTTCTTACTCTGATACACTTTTACCTAATACTCTTTCATCTAGCTAGCCTGTAATTATCCTTTTACTGTGCCTTTTACCCTTACTGTGCATTTTTACATTTTGACTGTGTATTTCTACAGTAAGTCAATCAATTTCTCCCATGTTTCTACATCTAGTATTTGGATATTTATCATTTTCCTATAAATCTCATATGCCTCCGTGTACTTGGAAAAAGTGGGTTTATTCACAAAAAGGTGTTTTACCTCATGCTGGAGGTAAAATAAGTTCTCAAAAGTTTGGTATAGGACCTTGCCAGTTGGGATCCCCTTCATAGATGAAGCGTTCACTTGATCTCTGGCCACTTATCTGATTTTCCTATTGTAGTCCTCTTGTGGCATTAACTTATCATTTATTACCAAGGGATTGGGCAGACCCTTTTGCCTCAAAACTTCAAATTTAACCATATACCTGTCTATAGCTAGTTGCATGGTTTGGCACTTGTCTTCAAGGTTTAGCATTAAATCCCTCTTGGTGAGGACCCTTTTTACTTCTAGTATTGTACTTGTCTTGTCAGGTATCTCTAATTCCTACAATTTATACTTATTTTTGGAGTTAAGGAAGTGAATGATCCTTGTTTCTTCCTTTGGCATATCTACTAATTTTGTTTTCACTCTCTGTATGGCTTATGTAGCTTGCTTCACTAAGTCAATTTGTTCAAAAATTACTTGAATGGATGGCCAAATATCATTGGCAGAGTCAATGATATTGGCCCATAATTGTTCCTTAGCCTGTCCAAGGGTTTCCTTTAAAGTCAATTCCTTCTCCAAGTTTTTTATTCTTTCATTCATCCTGGTTGTTTTATGCACTTCTTCTTTGTCCATAATCTATGCAAGCTTATATTCAGTCTCTAGACTGGTCACCTTTTCCTTGAGATTTTTCATTTCTGTGGTCTGAATGGACATGTCTTTAATTTCCTTGATTAATTTTCTAGCCTCATAACCTGTTGACCTTGTTGCTTTTGATCATGTTGCTGATGTAGACACTATAGAAGCTGACAGAGTTGTAGCCATTGGAGCAATAGGAGCTAATGATGCTGCTAAAGTGGAAGGTACTGCAGTGGTAACTGTTGGGATAACAGTGGCAGGGGCAGTCTCCAGACTAGCTTGTTTTACCTGTATCAAGCTATCTAACTCCTTTTCCATTTCCTTCAATTGATCACTCAATTATAAAACCAGGTCCATCATCTCTTCCTGATGTGTTTGGCTCTCTAGAACCTCTGTTGTTTGTGGGTGCTCTGAATGAGGAAGTTTTAATTGTTTTTTAAGAGCTACAATGTCCTCATTCTTCTTCTTGATCAACTTACCAACAACTTTGATGTCATTGGGATCATGTCCCATCTCAATTACCACTTCTTCAATGACTTGATCCTGTTGTCCTTAGCCTGTGAGGAGGCCTATTACAATTTATATTGGGCTGTAATGTTATCTAATGAATTCCGCGGCTTATGTGCAGCCATGGCCTTCCTTGTCAAGGTGGAGTAGATCATCTCTCCAGCCTGCTTGTGGAATTCGATCTAGTCAATGGGATGAACATCCTTGGCCAACACCTCGAAGTTGGTTTTTCTATAGCCATATGATGCTTTTGGCTGTTGAACAGTAGGCTGCATGAAACACACCTACATTTTTCCTGCTTTGATGTCAAAAGTTGACATCAACCTGCTCTGATTAGCTGGTGTGTTCTTGAAGTATTGGGCATATATTTCAGCCTTCAACTTCTCATTTCTCAACTTGATCTCTTTGTACATGTCCTTGATATATTTTTCCTTATCTGCTGGCCTGGTAAAAGAAGAAACCTCAACACTGATTTTTCTCTCAATCAACTGAGTGTTAGACGTTGATGGCTGGTGTGTTTCTCCTAAAGCAACTATGCCTTTGTTTCTTTCCACCAATGTATGAGTGCCAGTGATTTCCACTGATTCAATGGTTTCTTCCTGTTCAGTTACAGGATTTAGCTTGGGCCTTTTCCTGAGCTCAAAATGTTCATCTGTGGTCTCCATAGTAGAACTGGAACCCTCCTCCCTGTTTCTCTTTGGGTTTCTCTCCTCATTTGTTGGGGTCTGTAAAACATGAGGAATATTCATGGGTTCCCCTAGTTCTGGAACTTGCAGGAAAGAACTTTCATAAATTTGTTTCTCTACATCAATCGGTGTATTTTCTACATCCAATACTGTGCTATCCAAGTCAATTAATGTATTTCCAACCATTCTGATTGGTTGGAAAACCTCTCAATATTCGACCTAGGATGGTGGATGAAAGGTCCCAATTTGACCTTGATTCTTAACTTATTTATGACCCTACGAGGGTCATATTGCCACATAATGTTGTTCCTCAATTTCATTTCCTGAAACATCTTGTCAGCCTCTGGTCTAGCCTCTCTGTTATTACAAATGAAGGGTCCTAATTGATTTTTCATTTTAAATTGGGTTTTCTTCCTAGCTGCTACGAAGTTGACTTCATCAGAATTGATGATCTGCCTAAAATATTCCAGTGCAAATATCTTCATAGGGAGGTATTTGGGTAGTTTGTAAGGGGGAAGTTGGAATCCATAAATTCTAATCTATGTGTGGTTCTGGTACAGATACCAGTCTCCCACCTTACTGTTCTTGGCCAACTGTAACACCCTTTTGATTTCTTGGTTGATTCTAGGCTGAGGGCTACTAGTCAACATGTTCATGACTAGATGGACAAATGAATCAATGAAATCCTTATAGGTGAATGTAGTGGAGTATTTCTGGATCAAGGGCGTCTAATAAATAACTGACCTTGGACTCCCTTTGGTATCCAACTTCTGGATGCTGAGAGGGAATTTGTCTAATTGATAATATAAAAACATCTGAAATAATACAGAAGAGTACTTGAAGACTCTTTCAGTAGGTAATGTGGTGAACTGTTCATGCATCCTGTCTGCAATGAACTGAGTATAGTTGTAAATCACAGAAGGAGGCTTGTCTGGGCTAAAAAGGGAAAGAAAGGCCAGGACAACCTCATCCACATGCTCATTTGAGGTATATCCAAAGATGCAAGAGAGCATAGTAATAATCTGTCTGCCTCTCGCTAAAAAAATGGTGGCAACATAAGGGGGACTATCTGTGGGAGTATGACAGTCCTCTATGATGAAAGTCTGGAAAATTTGTGCTATTTGGGCCAGGTCTAACTTGACATATAGGTCCAGCAAGTCTCCAATAGACAGTGGGGTCTCATTAGGACTTGGTTGGACCTGCAACATTTGGTTAATAGAATCTGCAGTGATGGTAAATAACAGCTGATTGTTAGGGGTGATAATAGCCCTTTGGCTAGGAATGTAACAAGCATGACTGAAGTGGATGATGTCAGGGAATGGGTGTACTTCTGGGAACAAATAATTGGGCAAATTAGACTCCCAAAGGTGAATGTCATCATTCTGGTTTAGGAACTTGCCCTTACTCTAGCAGTGGAGCTTTAGAAGGTAGGCAGGGGAGGTTGTGTCCTTTATTTGGAAATCTTTTTCTGCTAATGCAAGGTGGTCGATGTCTAGGTGAGGGGTTGACAAAGATATCACGTCTAGAGAGGTTTGGGAAGCCATAACTGAGTTTATGGATATGAATTAGGCTTGTGGAGATTCTAGAAATGAGGTTTAGGAGTTCTGGTACAGTGAGAGGGTAATTACAGTTTAAAAAAGGAGGGTTTGGGATATACAAATAAGCTTGTCTTAAATTTAGGCAAATTCCTTAATTTATTTCAATTAATTAAACTTTCAATTAGACTAAGCGTTTTCAAATTCAGGGGTTGTTCCAATTTTTCCAAGAATACCTGGAAATCGATGGTATGGCTTGCAAACTAGGTTCAGTGGCGAATGCAGAGGGCACGATAGCTTGAACTGTGAATTGGTTGCTTGAATTAGGTGTCCAGATCTTCTTTAGGTGGCAGATGGTGGTTAATTTGGTCATAGAGGTTCATGGTGCAGCAAAATGGTTTGAGAAGTAGTTGCAGTGAAAAACAAGAGAAAAGAGTGAATTGGGGCTTTTCCAGTCTTTTAAAGGGTAACATTCACATTTTGGCATGGAAACTATAAATGAATAGTGGGTGGTTTTTGGTCTGGGTGGGGAGGCAGTTTTTTGGGCCATCACACCACTTTTGGAGGGCAGGCGGTATTTTTCACGAGCACGCGATCTCGCCTGGGGTTGCCACGTAGCAAAATAGAGCCCAGGAAAAATGTGAATCTCGCATGCTCTCGGGCTGCTATCAGTTGGACGGTGAACCCACGCGATATGGATGCGCACCGTGGGCTCTGGAGGCAAGAGATCGGATGACTGTCGCATGGTTAAGCTGCACGAAGGGAATTGGGGAAGGGATTTGCAGGGCCCAGGGTTTTAATTACAACAAATTGTAATTAATTAGTGTATAAGGTCGGGATTAAATATAAGAAGAGGGTTAATAAAGTGGGACCAGGGGTTATGCAGTGGGGTTTTTTAACCGTACCAAGGGTTGGTGAGTTAAAAAAGGGTTTGTCGGGGAAATATAAACCGGGGAAATTAATTAGATAATGCGGGGGGATAAAAACTTAGGATAAGGGGGTTTCTATGGGTTTTTGAAGGGAAATAAGGAAATTAATAGGGGGGGTAATATTTGCAATCGGAAATTGGTTTCACACTAGGGAAAAGGGGTTTTGGGTAGGGGGATGATTTTTGAAGGGTAATTGCTAGGGAGATGTGTGAAAGCAAGAGGTAAGGGTCAAAATGAAAGGAAAAGGGGATTTATAACTGATAAAGGGATAATGGGGAAATTAGCAAATAAGCATGTGGGGGCACAATGAAATGAAGGGAAATTAGTTAAACCAGCTTGTGAACATCTTTTCTTTCTCATATATGTTCTTGCACTTGAAACATAGGGTTAAGCATGATAAATGTGCTTTTGACTCAGCAACCTTGTACATTTGCAAGCTTTCTTCTAGCTACCCTTTATTTATCCTAACATTTTTTCTTCACTTTATTGGGTGCATTTGAGCTTGCTGACCCTTTATTTCCTTTTCTTTTGACAAGCAAACTATCTAATTCTAACCTTATAACTTCCAATGGCTCAAATTAAGCTGATGAGCTCATTTTTATTCTCTACCCAACTACTGATCTACCAAGGTTAAACAATTTGGCTAGATCTTTATTCTATATCTATCAACATAAAATTTAAAGCATGAATAAGTCAAGATTAAGCTATTTGACCATCATGGATTGTGGCATTTGTGACAAGCTTCACATGACCTTATTTTTAATAAAAAAAGTAAAAGGTAGTGGCATTTGAATTTCCACACTTTCATGGTCTGTTTTATTTCTTTTTGGGGTTCATATTTTTCACCTTTTTAATATTTTTGTTTCCTTTTGTCATTTGATTATTCTTTTAGGACATACCCTCTTTACATTTTTTTAATTTTTAATATAGAAAACATTTTGCAGAAAGCAAAAGTATGTACAATATTACAAGACTAACCATAGGCAATTCAAAATTATGAATCCTATTATTACTGGACTCTAACACCCATAAAGATCGATGAAAAAAATAATCGACAAGAGGAGGACAAATCAATGGCACACAACACAATAAGTTTTCCGAGGGAAAGCCACAACTCAAAACGCCACTATCTATATTGCATTAAATCAGAAATCCAAGATGATAATACAATGCTTGTTCTCACAAGAACAATCCTAGCACTTAGTATGATAAATCTTCCAACTCACAAGCAAGCTCAAGCCAAACCTTAGCCTCTTTTGCTGCTCTCCAAGCCCCTATTTCCTTGCGCCCTTGGTCAACGAATTTGGATGAATACAATATGCTCTGCTCAACCTTGAGCTTAACCTACACAAGTATTTCCTATCCTCGACCTAATGACTTCCTTTGGCCAATACTTAGCCAAATTTCCAAGCCTCAAAGCTTCTAATTCTTTGCAAAATTCCTGAGATAATTAACCCGTATTTAAAGGTAAATTCCTCATCCATAACTGCGCAATCCATTTTAGGTTCAATTACTGATTGCATGCACCATATGTACAACTCATAAAATTATACAACAAATAATACACTGTCCCTGCACTCTAGTCTCAACTAGGTCTTTCTTAGAATCGACATGCATGAGTTTCTAATGAGGGAATCTTTAGTTAATTGGAGTAGCACTAGTTAATGCATTAGTGCACCAACTGACTGTTAACTCACTATCAGTTCCTCAAATAGTTTGGAACTAATTTAACTAGACTTAACTCAGTAAACTGAGTTAACTAATTGCAACTCATGCTTAACTCAACCTGGACCCCTATAATATAGGGAGAATATATACATGACTTCAAAAAGACTTCCAACTCAAAATTCCTAAGTTAACTAAGTCAACTCACTCTAGTTAACTATTACAAGTTGCTTTGAGAATAGAATTCTATTTTAATTCTCAGTTTAACTCAAGGACAAATTAAACTAGAATTTATGAATTCCATTTTTATCATTTCTTGTTGCTATTTTCAACATCCATAAAGTTTATAAGTGTAGCAATATTTTGTAATTTTGGCATTCGAGGTAATTTTTGGTGCTTTGGGAGCTTAGTTGTGTTGGCAAGTGGACCCCACACTCACATAACAAGCCACATGGAGGAAATGCATACCTCTAAAGAGAGAAGATGAGTTGGAAGAAAGGTGGGGACCACCAAGGAGAGTGCTTAGGCCAACAAGTATAAATGATAAAGGGAGGCCTTCCTTTGGGGTCTTTTCTCAATTGAATTTCTGAATTTGATAGCTATTAGAGCTGTTTAGCATAATGGCCATGGAGTTGTTGAGCACAAGGACTCTTAGGCGAGATTCCAAGCCAGTTTCAGAGAACTTTGAGTGTTTCGTTGATTGGTAGATTGAGTCGTACATCATGAGACTTCCACGGAGTTGAACCTTCAGTTATTGGGCCAAATTAAGCAATGTGCATCCCAAGGGCACAAAAGAGGAGAAAGACATTCAGTGCACAGTTGTAGAGGGAGTTCGGGGATCATATTTGTAGAGAAATTCCATTCCTAGAGAAGTGAGGATTGGGGGGTGTTTTTCCAGGGAAATTTGGAGTTGATTTAGAGAGAAAATTTCATCATATTCAAGTAGTGCACAAGCATTCTTGAAGACAGACTACAAAAGCATAGTGTAGTGCAAGTTGGGGAGCTAAAGGAGTTGGATATTGACGGGTTTTTCGGAGATAAATCCTCATGTGGATTGGGGAATTCTTTAGTCATGTATTTGGGGTGCTCAAGTAACAATATTTTCCAGTAGTGTGCTCATCCAGCTAGAGAATTGATTCACATCACTTGGGAAAATCCCTCATTGCTTGGAGTTGGGCTAAACCCTTTCCATGTTTTTGTGGGTTTTTGGAGAGGAGTTCAAGGGTGGATTTTCAAGTTTATCTATGTAGTATTCTGAGTTGAAATCATCATCTTAGTTGGAATCCAACAATCGATTACTCACTGGGCAGTGCACATTTCTTTTTCCAGACTATTCCTCATCTACGTCAGAGATATATTTCTAGATTTTGCACAACTTGCTTAGCAAGCCCAATTTTTATCATTCCATCTCATCCTATGTACCCAATTCCAATTTATTAATAAAATGGTACAAAGTATTTTACTAGTGTCCCTTGCGTTTTAATTTTTGGTTGCATTCTTTATTTACTTGTTCTTCAGGGTTATTTTTTTGCTACATTGTTAATATTTTCATTAGGAATATTACAGATAATTAAATTTGAGACTCTAAGGGATTCCAACATTCTAGTTGTAATATTGAGGGCCATCGCTCCTTACACATACAAAACATGTTGAGCTTTAGTTTTTCCATTATCAATGTTGATTGCACCTTTTTTGGCTATTCTTATAGACACATTGTTACCAAGAATTACCTTGCCTCCATCCTCTTCCTTAATTTTAATGAATTTACTCTAATATTTGGTCATATGGCTTGATATTCCACTATCAAAATAATGTTTTTTTCTTGTTTTTGGGCATATAACATTAGAACACACTCTTCCTACTTCTATTGTTTTTCCCATGCTATTGGATTTCAAAGGGGACATTCTTCCTTGCCTTGGTTTTGTGATCCAGGTGGATATTGGTGGCCACCCACCTATTCAACTTGGACCCCCAACACTGTTTCTTTCAGTTTCCTTAATTCTAGCACAATTTACTATTTCTGGTAGTTTTTCAAGTCCTAAACTTCCAGATTCTTTTTGAGTCCCTAAATGACATTTTTTTTTAAAGCGAGAAAACCCATGTCACTTCCAGCCAATTTTTTTTCCTTGAATACATATTTCTATCGAGGTATTGTATGCATCAAACAAATATTGTAGGCCAAAGTTACGACCCCAAGAAGTTGATGTACTAACTAAGACCAACGGGGCCCACAAACTTTTGGTACTTCATCTCCCAGGGTTTGGTTTTTGGATGTTTATGGTTTTCCATTGTTTCTCAATAATTAAAAGACCTCAGGGCCTCATTGTAACACAATTTAGAAAGCATGTAGCCACCACATCTCTTCTAAGAGATAGCTACCATCACCCAAGCTAGTTTATTTCCATTCTACATGTAAAGAATTTTCAATATTAATGAATTGAAGTCGTGTTTTCGTTATAGCTCTATGTTTCTTATTAAATCCATATTTCATTTTGTTCATGTATAAATATCAATCATTTCGAGACCTATTTAGACTGCTTCTGCAATCCCATGCTTTGTGCCCATAGTTGTTGCATATGTAACATTCAACATAATTCAACAAAGGAGCAAAATAATTGCCTCTTCTAATATCACTTTCATACATATCTTTAAATTTGTTTCTTATATGGTTGTTCATTATAATTCTCATAGATTCTCCCCTTCCATGATTTCTTCTTGCATAGACTTTATAATCAACAATTTTATGACCAAAATTAGTATATGAGTAATAGTTTCCCGGATGAATGAAATTTTGGTACCTAGATGAATATTTCCTATTGAAAGGAGTAGCTTTGTTGAATCTGCTTTATCTGCTTTCTTTGTTATAATGTTGTTAATTCATATCTATATTCGTTCCTTTCAGCCTGCCTGCATGGCTGTTAGGTGCAGGAATTGCAGTTAGGAAGACTCCTTCAACAATTAATTGTCAACCCGAGGGTTTCGTAAACTTAGAGATGAAGCATAGGAAATGCCATAAATGATATGAACTTTTCCAAACTCTATTCCTACTTCCTTAATTGTAATCTTACAGAATCAAAAAGAAAAAATCACTCGGCCATTTATACCAAAGATATTCTAGTGTTGGAATGTGAAAGAAAGTACTTTTGCAGGAAAATAAATGAAAGGAGCTCTCAAACTTCAAACAATATTTGACTAATGAAAATGTAAACCTACTTTTATCTTCAGTATAGTTCTGTGCCAGGTTAATAATTGGATCCTTGAAGATCTCTGACTCCTTATAGATCTTTCTCCTGGCACTAAGCTATTATTCTTGTACTTCTGCAATGTGCTTGCACTAGTACCAGAACAAAGCTTAGGTGATGGAAGTATATTTTACACCTATACTGAAGATTTATGTCTTCATGCAGGAGCTCTAAGCCTCAAGAATAGAGCACTCTATTCCTGTACCAGGACAGAGGTTCCTGCACCAAGTTTTCCAATCCTTCTTACGAGAAAATAAAAAAATGTGTTAACTTGGGAAAAGGACTTGAAAAGGTGAACAAAACTTCAAAATAAATTCCTCAAACCAAAAGATGCTTCAAACAATCGTAATATCTAAAACAATAATTAATTTCCACGCACTCTTCTTTAATGAAGGAACTTCTTCATGCAATCTAAAAAGATCAATCAATTGTGACAATAGGCTTCAATCCTGTAATAGTTATTCACACGAACTGATTTGCATTCATAACCTTCTTAACTCTAAATTCTCTTCAAGAATAATTACGCATAAATTTTGAGCTTTCTTAAACAACATGAAGTGCAAGCACATGCTAGTGTGTCACAACATCATTCAATTTCTGATTATCAAAATTATGTTTATTCGAAATATCAAGAACACTTCAGAATGAAAATCAAGCACTCTAGAATCGCATTAAGACTCATCAATCATACAAGAATAAAAGACAATTTTTGTAATGAACCAGAGGAATCAATCTGTGAGACTGTAAATGCACTAATGCATGAATGTGTGCTTACACGATCCAAGAAAAAAAATGAGATTAAACTTCAAAGAAGGAAATCATAAAATTAAACTCAATCGCACATGCACACCACAGATCCATCACACTGTAATGAAATCAGCTTTAAATTTTGCAGAAGAATAAAAAAATCTATTTACTTCACACTTTGCATTAACGAAATTAACACATCTTAATCAAAAAAGAAGACCATAAGAGAAAACGAGCTAGGTTGGTTGGGCCCTAGCCAACCAACTCGTTTCCCTATTTAGGAAACGTAAAGATTCAGCTCTTAATCAACGCATCAACACAAAATTACAATGCAAGATTGAGAAATCATGGCGCAATTCCTTTATGTTAATAATCAGTAAATATACATCATGAATTCGAATCCAGCCCAAAATGAGGGTGATGCCAGCAAAATTATAGAAGAACAAAATCACAATATCCTTGCTATAGCTATTGCTTGCTACCATTTTCTATCTGAGTCCTGTATTTATACATTCTTTTAGACCTGCGGTTGTAACCAAATTACATCAAGCGTTCCAATATGAGCCTTTCGGCTATAACAAAATAGCAATAACAGTTCATACTAAGCCTTTCAACTATAACAAAATGCTATTCTAGGTATTCAGATGGCGACCCAATCTCCACTAGAACATAGTGTCTGCATGGAGTGGTAAGCTGTCACATCAGTTAAAGATTCGCCAGTGGTGCAAGAATCCTACCTACACTATAACAAGATGATCAATACATTTCCTATCAAATACTTTTAGGAAGAGAAATATTAGTTGCAAATATTTAAAGGTATAAAATCTATGAAAATGATTCATTAAGCACATTCGTAACCCTCAAACATGAAATATAAAGCTAGTGCAGGAAAAGACATGATTCTTGGACTAGTGCAAGAATGGGGAGGTTTGCAAGGTTAAAACAGAGGTCTAAGGTTATGGTTTGGAAGCGAAAAAGGGTTAAAAATGAAGAAATTTAACCTACCAACAATGGTTTCCATCTTCTCCTTTTTCTGATTGTTTTTCATCTCCCTTAGCTTTCTTTGAATGACTCAGCCTATTTTGATGAAATAAGATTCATGACTTTGTTGCCCTTTTAAAATTTTATTGATTGCATTAACATAGTTGATGGGTTTCCTACATCCTTTCTCTATTTCAATTGAGCTTGACTCTCCCTTAGTGTTCTTTTGGTTCTCTTCATAACCAAGGCCTGTATTTATTAATGGATATCTATGATAGTTGAGGATGTGACTTAATGACTCATAACCTTTTATTAGCTTCATTTTTTTATTGAGCTAGTCTAAGACCATTTCTAATTCTTTTCTTAAAAGGACAATTTCTTCTTCCAACTTCTCACAGTGTTTTTCCTTTTCTTTGAACTGCTTCGACATAATCCCCTTTATTCTTTTTGTTTCTTATAGTTCAATTTTTAGAAGAATGGCTGAATCTTCATCACATCATTTATCCTTATATTCTTGTAATTGTTGTTCTAATTTATGGACCTTTCTGAATAGAGGTCTAAACTTTTTCACAACACTTGTGAGTTCTCCTTCAAAATACACAACTGCTTCAATCTCTTCTTCAACATTTTGATCATTCATGGCTATGAATAATATCTACCCTATTTTATCTTCAGACATGCATTCATTACTTTCCCAATCACTATCTTCTTTGGAGTACAAAATTTTCTTTTTGATATTGCATCTTATTTTATGATCACAAGATTTGAATTTTACTTAATCAACCCTATCATTTGTTTTTTCATAAGATCATTTAGATGCATAGTGACCTATTTTACCACATTCAAAAACTTGAATGTAAGCTTACCTTTGCACTTTCCAATTCCCCTTTTCGACTTCTTACAAATTGGGCTTCTTCTTCATCTAATTCATTAGTGCTTCATGGACCTTATGCTTGTTTGTTACTTTAGCTACTTTAAATGCGACTTCTCTTGATCATGACTTCTCCTTATCTCTTTTTAGTTCATATAAACTAAGAGTTCCATAAAGAGCATCCATATTCATACTTTGAAGGTGTGATAACTCCTCAATAGTTGAAACTTTTGGAATAAACATTAAGGGAAGGGATCTCAATATTTTGCATTCCTTAATTGTCTCACAAATACCTTTGTTAATGTTGACTATCCCATATACATGAAGAAATAGTGATGCAACATTTCATCTTCATTCATTTTTAAACTTTCTAACTAGCTCTTATAAGTTTCCCTCTTAGCCTCCATTACTTTATCATATCCTTTATAACAACTTTGAAGTTTGTCCGAAAGTTCTTTGGTTTACTTGGAATGCATTACTTTGACAAATTTTGTGTGAGATAGAACACTTAATATGGAATTATTTTCCGTAGCATTATTTATATGTAGTATTTTGCCATTTGCATTGGTTGGAGTAGTTGTAGGCACCTAATATCCATTTTCAACAACCATCCAAACATCAATACCTAATGTCATAATGTAGGTACTCATTCGTATTTTCCAAAAGGCATAGTTTGATCCATCAAAAAAATTATCCTTACTTGAATAATATCCCTTGTGATTTTCCATTTTGCTTTGTGATCTACCTTCTAGTGATTAATTTTTCTTGAAGGAACCTACTTTGATACAAATTATTGGAAATATAATTATACTATGAGTGGTGGTGAACTAGTATAATGACCAATATTAACTAATCAAAACACTTTTAATGCACATATAAAATTAAGCACATAAACAATAAAAGATATACCAACTATATGTAAGAAAATTATTTATTAATGAATGATTTTGTAGGCACCAACCTACTCTTACATTGATTTTCTAGCACCAACCAAAAGGAGACACCAATCGCCTAAAATTATTTACTAGCACTAATCCCTTAAGAATCACAGGAACCAAATTGATATGCTTAACTAAATTATCTATTTATAACTTCAACTTTGTTTTGTGTTGCTCCTCTATTTATATTAATATGTCTTGTTCTGTATCTTCAACTTGGCTTTTAAATTTATCCTATGACCTCTTTTTTATCACACGTCTTCCACAAAATTCATGCCTCATACTAGTTTTATTATTCGTGTTGGGTGTGGAGCTTGATTGTTTTCCAGATTGTTCAAAGGTTTTTTGTTTTATTCATGGTTGGATTGCAGTCCCTGATGGGGGGTGTGGGGGGGCTTTCCCCTTAAGCGAAAAAATTAGAGAAAAATTTCCTTGTAAAATATTGTAATTTCATAGTCAATATGGGTTGTTCATTAGGTAGAAGATCTGATGGTAGAAGTTATGTTAATTTAGGTATTTTTTCCCTAGAAGGAAACCCTCGATTTATATGAGGGAATTGTATTATGACTATGTATTATTCTGCATGAGAAGAAGAGAGGATATTGTGTAAGAGCAAAGAGGAAGTTATAATGGATTTGTTGTAGGTTGTAACCCTTGATTTTTTTGACAATATAAAAGGAAGTACTGGTTGTTTCTCTGTGGACGTAGCCCAAATTGAGTGAACCATGTATATTTGTACCTCTCTCTTATTTATGCTTTTCTTTGTTTTTTATTTTAACAATATTTTATGTGTTACATTGGTCTGTTATTTAATTTCTAACAATTCACACCACATAACCACCACAAATGACTCACTTAGACATAACTCACTTCTATCACAACCAATTGAATCAATTTCCCACCCTCTTAGCCTTATTTATACTTAACTAAATAAAAAAATATGGGAGAGTCGACATTTCATGGAGGATAATACAAAAAACCTAGAATATTGTTTTGATGTCTTCTAGTGGAAATATTGTTTGGATGACCTAGATATGGCTTAGATCAATGGCTCCTTGGCTCCTATGGGGCTTAACTTTAGGTCCATGAAATCACATGATATGACTGTCTTGCAAAAGTTCTAACCAATTTAAGTCCAAGTGCAATTAAGTGTAGTGAATTGTTGGACATCAAGATACCCATATAACTTTTAAGATTGACTCCAACTCAAGGGGATTCATTGTCACTCCTTAGGATTGATAGTCGAGAATATAGTTTTAATTGATTAAATAATATATCTGGAATCTGGGTCCACCAAGATATGTTAACATTCCTGAATCTCCAAATAAGTTGGATAACTCTTCTCCACACAAAACCATCACAACCACTGGAACCTTGACCACTTTCCTTTTATGCTCAAATTTTGTATTTGGCCATTTTTATTTTTTCAAACCATTGGCACCCATCAATTCTTGGATTACTAGACAGTTGAACTCCACTCAAAACCGAATTTGACCCCTTAATCATTAGCTTGGAACCCCAGATGCATAGATATTTTTGCATTGACCAAGCTCCTTTTACATTGTACCTAGATATGGTCCAAAAGAAAACCTATGAGCTAATGAAACCCTAGACTACTAGATGCTTAGATAGCTTGTATTTTAGACCTTCTACTGTTTTGGGGTAATTTTCCTTGTTCATTGCCATTTTAGCCAAAAATAAATAAATGGGAAACCTTTTCTAAACTAGTCCCCGACACAAATCCCAAGACTTTAGGAGCTACCACATCAGAACTTCAAGAACTAATCAAATCTTTCTGCATGGTTCTCTTGCCACATAAACTTTTCCATGTCAATACCACCTCATCTGCCGCATTAGCTTTATGTGATGTGTCATTCCATGTGGCTACCATGTGTCACTCAGAAAAGGGCCAGTTGGCCAGTCAAAATATCCAAATATTTATGCCACATGTCCTCCCCTCAAGGTGCCACATCATCACCTTCTACCACCTTGTGCCACCTTCCATATTACCTGTACTACCATGTTATTTGGGGTCCACTTGTTGTCTAAAGAAGAAATCCAAAAATCTGGTGTTTTCTTTAAGAAGTTATTTGGTGTGTCCCCCATAATACCTCGATGCCTACATATGTTGAAGAAGCCTGGATACATTGTTGAGACTTGGATATTACTTAAATATGAAACTTTGACCAGCTAGATCCTTATTTGCTTCTACACTTCAACTTCGTTTTCCTCTTGATTCCTGAAGAGTTAAAAGAAGTTCCATATATCATTGGAGATATCTAAGAAAGGCTATTCAACCATAAAAAAATCCATTCTCATTTGGACTAGACTAGAGAAGAAATGCCTTTAATCGGATATGATATCCAAACTATAGCTTGGGAAATATGACAACACACATTCAACAACCTCCCATGTTGTTGAAGTTTAAAATCAATGACAATGTAGTTGACATCAATGACAACATATATGCAACAGATTATTCATTCCCTTATTTATATCATGAATACCAATCCTAAATTTGCTTTTTAGTTAATATGTTGAGCCAATTCATGGTTGAACCTAAGCATATCCATTGGAAAGCTACCAAACATGTACTCAAATATATGAAGGGAGCAGTTCATTATGGCACGAGGTATTTGAGAGATGGACAACTATTTATTACATGGATTTAAATATTTAGATTTCATGGGAGATGCAAACAAAAGAAATATTAGTTTTGGTTATTGTTTTAGATTAGGACCATGTGCAAATTTTTGTTTTAGCAGAAGGTTGACAACAATTTCTCTTGATTCAATTGAAGCAAAATATATGGTAGTGTTATCAACATATTGGGAGGCTAATTGGAGTTGTAATTTGATTACGTAGTCAATCAAGTAGATATTAAATCCCACATTTGCGCATTTTGATGATACAAGTCACATTGGGGTCTATAAGGATCTTTGCTCTAAGCATATAAATATTCATTAACATTACTAAGGAGATAGGCAATGCAAGAAAACTATTTTCATTGGTTATGCTTTAATATATTTTTAGGTTGATAACATTCTAAAAAAAACCTTACAAGGGTGAATTCAAGATTCTAAGAGAGAAGCTCAACTAGATGGAGAAGAACATCCTCATAGAGAGAGAGTAATAATTTATTGTTGCTTCAATTTATTCTCCTAGAAATAAGGTGAATGAGTGTCAAATGTTAACTTTTGGTTGTTGTGAAAGTTTTTTCTCCATGGTAAGAAAGAAATTCACAAGATGTGAAGGATTTGTGGTATCCTAACCCCTTTTTTTTATTTTTGACTTACATTTTGGAAACTTAGATTGGGTGTAAGCTTTCCTTGGGATCAATACTATGCCAATCGCACTCCTTGATGTGGTAGTCTACACATGTAGCATATTTGGAATCTTCTACAAGGATGCACTAGGTGGGGAGGATGGGTACTTGACAATTGTGTAGTAAACATTTTGGAAGAGAGCATTCATCACTTGGTAGTTGGGTGGTTGATCCTCAAGGCAAGTAACCACCTTACACACAATCTAAAGAGGAATGCTTGAGTTAACTAGCCAATATATAAATGGTGTACTAGCTTGGAGGGCTTGACATGCAAACACCCAACTTAGAGGGAGAAGCACCTAAAGGGTTGGGAAAACCATAGTTTGACATGTAAACACATTGCTTTAAAGTGCACTCCACTTTATGCTTCATTTTTTGACTTAGTTGAGGGTTTCTTATGGACTTAGTCCATGTTTTTTGTTCACCTCCCTCACCTTAGTCTGCATAAAGGGAGGGAAGTATCTTTGTTATAAAAAAATACTCTGTATCTTGGAGATTGTTATTTTTTGTGTTGTTATCTATTTAAAGAAGTTTGGAATATCATGTATCTAAAAAGGATTAGTGTTTGTGGGGTTTATTGGCATGTGATTTTCAAGTGTCGAGTATTGTTGTTTTTGGGATGAAAGTGTCTAAATCCCCTTGATAGTTCATGTAATATAAGTGGGGGATCTTGGGGTTTGATGATGGGTGTGATGATGCCTTGTTTAGAAGCTCCATAGATCTATAAACTACAATGGATATTCCATTGGGAATTTCATTGCAACAAGTCTGTTAAAATAAATTGAAATATATACTACGAAGGTTAAATTCTTTTAGATTCTATGTTTTGTTAATTAATAATTTTCTGCTTATGCATGAAATAGATAAAATGCAGAAAATAGAAAAAAAATAAAATGCAATCACAAACCAACCAAAAGGAACACAAGATATGCTTTGGGAAACCATTACAAGAGAAAACCTAGTTGGAAGGTGAGGTTGATCAACTCTCTTTTGTCTAGTATGGAAATAATGCAAATATAAAAAGAGAAGGAAATATCTATGAAGTTATTTGGGACCTCTAGCTTGTTAAGTTTCCATAGAACACGAAATACCTTATGTTATCATCTCTCACTCCCACTCCTAGTTTCTTTTCTCTCATATGGAACAATATACCATCAACTATAATTGAACCTGTTTTCCTTCTAGTGGCCCACTTACAATGTAGCTCAATATCCAAATAGGGGTTAGGTTTGACTCATTCAACTCTTAATTAGAGTTACAAATTTGACACTTCTAAAGTTTTTTCATAGTCCACATGTAACATGTCCCATATACACAAGCAATGGAAGTTGACTTGGCATCCACTTATACCATGGTGGTCAAACATGGTAGGTCAACTTGCAGTAGGAATAACTTTTGCATATGGACTCTTCTTGGCATGATTCGTGCACCAAGGAAAGGTCTCTAAGTGTAGAATATGGTCACGAGGTCCTACACTTAAGAGGGAAATTTTTAACCCAAAATAAAATCATTTAAGGCCTCAAAATGACCCAAAAGGTTTCAAACCCCAACTCTCAAAACTAGTTTTCAATGATAAAAATGCTCCTACAAGTTGTTTCCTCCAATTTTTCCACTCTAAAAGCATCAAAATATATAGTAAAGTATATAATGATCCAATGTGGATCATACCTACCCATTTTGGGATGATTTTGATCCCATAAATATTTATTGAATCAGGTGAGGAAAATTTGTTGAGTGCATTGACAATGTTATCATTGATGTCAAGTTCAGGGGGAGAATGTTGAATTTTCATGTTGTCGTTAATGTCAAGACCATGTAGAAGTCAAACAGATTAATGCCTCTAGAAGGTTGAGCATCGGGTCAAGACCCACGTAATAGGTTAATACAATCTCAAATGTATTAGCCCAAAGCCTCAAATGCCATGTAGAGTTAAAGTGGTCAATGGACGAAAGCACAGAAGCAAAGTTTAGGAAGAATTTTCCCATAGATTTAAACTGCATAGAAGGTTGAGCGTCGAGGAGGTAAAGCCTCCATTTATCACCCTCAATCAACAAGGGCCATAGCATAGCACTCAATGGCTAGGCACCCCATACGACCATCGAGTCATTGACCTTCTCTCACAAGGAAATAAAATAAATCTGAAGTCCCTGACATCTGAGATATGAGATTCGACCATAAGAATCAGACTCAGATGTTGACATGACAACTTGTGACATGGCTTAGATGATGACATGACAACTTGTGACATGGATTAGATGCTGGCATGACAACTTGTGATCCAGACACATAGTAGGTGGATTTGGAGTTTTTGGGTGGAAAATTGGCCAGATGGTGGGTGACATGTGGCAGGAAATGTATGCAAGATGAAATGTGGCAAAGTCTCAATGGATGAAGTAGATGACATGTATGCATGAGTGATATATGAGGTGGATTTTTGGTCCCTCACTAAACTTCTGAGTTTGAGTATGTTATAACATGAGATATGCATAGTGAGAGATGGATGGAAGATAAAGAATTTTCCATGATTTGTATGAAATGGGAAAGGGATGTTTATATCCATCAAATCACCACAATAGAGGGCTTTTGCAAACAACGATCGTCGATGAGTGGTGAGTACCATTAAAGCCAAGGGTCATATCCCCCTGTCAAAAAGGGATTGATGGTAAGTGAATAGGGGACTATCAACCATTGGAACCTTAGTATAATACCTTAGTGCTCAAGCATTTAAAAAATTCGATTTGTTTCTCTTCCAAGAAACTTAAGACTAAGGTCATATCCCTCGATTTCAAGTGCTAAGGGTAAGCACTCAAGAGCTCATCGGACATCAAAACTTCAATATTGAAAATTTGGATTTAAAATTTTTGGATGATATTCCCAACCTTCAAGATCTAAGATAGACTTTTTAAGGTTTCATTTCTCACCACAGGTCACATGGGGTGAAGCATCAACACTCAGGGTAGCAACAAAGATTTGAAAATATTGTTTTGGGAAAGTTGTCGATTACAATGTGTGATCATAGAGCTACAAACCAAATAATAAGAGATGTGGCATATGAAAATTATGTGAGTTGTTTCTAGTTAGAATTAAGGGAGATTGACACCATTTGAATCATAAAAGAGTTATGAAATCAGGATCTTGCTGAGAGCAAGGTTGGAGAGAAGGGAGCATGGCATGTTGAACTAGTCAAGAAGACAAAGTAATCCAGTTAACCCATGATACCATGGGTCAAAACAATATTTAAAATCCCATGGTAAATAAAGGCCATATTTTAAAATACTCAAGGTGGCCACTGTCAATGTTTTGGGCACAAAATTCATCAAAACAAAATTAGGTTGAAATAAGTTGAGGAAGGGAGCTCTATGTCTACAAAAGGAAATAAAACAATGTGAGATCAAGTAGTTCACATACAAATTAATAATGTAACTATTATTAATAAGTAGAATAGATAAGTTAACTCAATATAGCATTGGTGAAAACCATGGAACAATACACATGGTAATAAATGCAATGAAAACAATAAATGAAAATCAACGAGTAGGAGCTCGATGCACATGTATAGGAACATGTGTTCAAATTAATAAAAAACATAGAGTAGTGTGGAGGAGTGGTGGAGATGTTGTGATCCACTTGGTACATATCTAAGTGCCAATTTTGATATTGGAGTTGTGTAAAGGCAGTGATCGGGTTAGCTGAAAATCGGAGCTACCATGAAAACAAATAGTGTAGTTTTGAATTGATGTCTAAAAATAAAAGAGTGATGCCTAATTGTAGAGCCATAAATCTATGTTTGAAAACAAATGGAAGAGAGATCTAAGTGGTTGAAGCAAGTCGATGCTTGTAGATCGGAGGTTGGTGCTTCCAACAGGTTGATTCCTACAAATAGTGGGAGTGGGTGCTTCCAGCAAGTGGGTTCTTGCAAAGAAATGGCCATTGGTGCCTACAAAATCTAATGTAAACTAAAGTTGGTGCTTGCGCTATAACCAAAATTAGTTTTCTTGTTTTCTATCATATGGATTTCCACGTAAATATCCTATGTTTAAGATCTATGTGATTGATGCATCTATTTTCTGATTGAATGTGTTTGATTAGCTAAATAATTGTTGAAAAATATATTATAGTGATTCACCCATCCATCGAAATATTTTCATGGTTTTTAACAACCTTTTCATATACCTTTTCCCTAGAGTACCATTAAGCCTTGTTTGGAAGTTGTCCCTTCAACCCAATCTACAAAAGGCCATGGAACCCCTGTCTCGTAGTTCTAGACATATTTTGCAAAACTATATCCTCTATCAATTCCCCCTTTGCATCTAAAGCTAATTCCTCATGGAAGGCTCTTCCTAATCCAACATGGAAGTCTTATAGAGTTTTAGATTTTCCACATCCACTATTGAGTAAATGCACATATATGGGGGCGAACAGATTTTGTAGGCATTATCTCCTACCTTCTTCAATATCTCAAAAGAAACATATCAAAGAGACTTGATTTTCTTAGTAGGACTATGTAGTCTTTCCTTGTCTCCCACTCTAAATGACTTCTCTATTCTGTGTAGATCATTCTTGGTATTTTATTTTTCCTATGACTTATTATCATCTCCTCTACTTGCAAAAGGATCATCCTAATTTTTTCAACAAATATTTTTTCTTTTAAAGAATCCCCTGTGAGATCCTCCCTCTCTCCTCCTTATTGTCCCATCCAAAGGTGAAAGTGGAAAATATCAAAAAACAAGCTTCAAATAGGGACTTACTAGTAGAAGTGAGGATTTCTCTATTATAAGAATGTTGTATATAAATCAGATTTTCATCGTTCTGATATGCTTTTGATTGTAACCCCTCAAAAGTTGTACCTAGTCCTATTAACTACTTTTGTTTGTCCATATGTCTATGGATGGAATGTTATATACCTTTTTCCTGAAACTTTCAGATAAGAACTATGTGGAATTTTTCCTTGTCTGACATTTCAAGTGGACACTCCACCCATCTTCAAGGACTAGAAAACAAATAGATAGTAAGCGTAATAGTTGATCAAACTTAAAATCATGAGAGAACGAAGACCAGAATAACGATATTTAGGATGAAAATATTGAATTATGAATGATTAAAAAATGAGGGGTCAAAAATTATAATTAAAGGAAAAGGTATAGATCAATGGTCAAAGAAATACTTAGTGAGGTAAAAATGCAATGGGAAATTAGACGAAAGCTAAATTAGAATAGTATATTTCATTGAAATTTATTATTAAACAATAAAAAGTTTAGAAACATGATTATTATTATTAAAGGGAATGGTTTAGAAATTTTAATTTTAATTCTTAAGAAATTAAGTCAAAATTAAAAATAGAGTAAATATTATTTTTATTATAATAGATATAATTAAATATTATTATAAGGTTATAGCCTAGAATTATGGAAAAATTATTATAAATAGCAAAGTGATAGGGAATATAAGAGGGTTTATTTTAATATAATAAATTATTATAGTTAATCTAAATTATTTATTAGTTAATAGTCTAAATGAATGAAATCAAAGTTAAACATTTAAATATTACCGTTGTAATATGTGTGTGGGCATTGAGCCAAAGCCCTTAAAAAATACAATATAATTTTATTGTAAGAGATTGATTTATTATTTAAGTATTATTCTTGAGAATGCATTATTTGTATATAAAATAAATTTACTGGCTATTATATCATGATAATAAAAAATATCTATGAATATATATTAGTTTATAAGATTAATAAATAAAATATTTTGAATAATGTATAATATTATATATTATAATATATTTATTTGGAATGGGATAGGTTATGATGGTCATCATTATATATGAATTATTAGAGATTTTAGAGAAAGAGGGAGGGAGAGAAACTTAGGAAAAAAGAGAGGGTAGATTCGGGGTTAAGAAGTTGATTGATTATAGACTTCCAGGGGTAGGTAAGTTTATATATTAACTCTAATCAAATGCCATATATTTTTAGTTTAAATTATTTAATCTACATAATTCGAGTGCCATAAGGATTTTCAAGGGTGTTGAATCTATTTTTGTATTCAAAAATGTATTTTAAACAACAAAAAACATTGAAATTGTATTGCCGGATTTTGGTGAATTCCTGTGAAAAAAATTATTTCGTCTATAAGTTAGATTATGGCTATGTATATATTTTACAACAATACATATTAAAATGTTATAATTTTAGATCTTTGATAGTTTTGACTATTAATATAAATATATAATTTTAAATTAACTATAAAAAAAATTTAGCCCTATTCATAATAATTTTATCTACATAAATCCACTATAACCTTGTAATAATATTTAATCTTTGTATTTATTAAAAATAATATATTACTATATTTTTAAGCTTTGACTTAATTCCTCAAGAACTAAAATTAAAATTTCTAAACCATTCCCTTTAATAATAATAGTCAAGTTTCTAAACTTTGTAACCGTTTAATAACAATTTTCAATGAAAATATGCTATTCTAATTTAATTTTCGTCTAATTTCCCATTGCATTTTTACCTCATTAAGTATTTATTTGACCATTAATCTCTACCTTTTCCTTTAATTATAATTTTTGACCCCTAATTATTTTATTAGAAAATCGTAAAGGTAAAAATATTCTTATCTTGATAATTACTTGTGATTTCTTTGCAATCTTATTAGCTTCTTTTATGAGTTCTTTTATCTTCTTATCATCAACCAACTATCAAAACATAAATGCATGAAGATCAAAACAACAAGGAGATAGGATGTAGGCTCTCAGCCAGGCCAAAACCCCTTTTCTAGGGGAAAAACCAAAAATTCTCTTCTCTTCCTTTAGAACCAAATCAAATGAGACAACCAAGACCCTTTTACTAAGACAAGGACATTCTCCAATCCACCAAGTCAACCTACAAATATAGTCCTTTCAAGATGACAAAGTTCAACTTCTAGTCAAGAAGAGTTAACCTTCTTCAACACTACATCTTTCATAGATTTCAATATCTTGTATCAAGATTTTAGCCTCTACTACATACCTGCAATTTTGACCCCTTCCTACAACCTAGAATCTCCCACATGTGAGCTAGAAATGAGAGAAAATAAGCTCCTTTCCTTCGCTAGGGTTCTTCCTTCCTTCATTAAGGTTTTTTCTCCTTCTTCAAGTCTTTGTGACCTCCTTTTCTTGCCTTCGCACTCTCTTTCAATTGCAGATGGAACTCTTCTTGGATGGATGGCACAATAGGTCGAATTTCACTTCTATATATAGTATTTGAGGTGCTAAAATACCTTCAATGAGGTCGACTTGTAGAGTGTAGAATGAGTTGGTGGAGGAGGCATAAATGACCAAATTACATGAAATGAATTTTCTTTCTTTGATATAATAAGCCTAAGAAGGGTCTAATAGAAGATGAAAAGGACAATCACTTATGATACAAACCCTAGAAGCACTCAATGGGTGCTTTGATCTAGAAACAAAATAAATAAAGCATGAAATTGATGCTTATAAATAATTTTCTTTTACAATATTTTTCCTTTTTCTTTTCTTTTGACAAATAAATAAGAATTACAATCAATTATGAAGACTGATACTAGTTACATTTCTAAAAACATTTAACCATTCATAATTTAATATTTTCATCCTAATGATTGTTATTCCAGTATTCATGCTCTCATTATTTGTAAGTTTTATCATCTCTCATGCTTACTATCTATCTGCTTTCTAGTCCACGAAGATGGGTTGAGTGTCCACCCGAAACATCGGATAGGAAAAACTTCCACATAATTCTTATCCAAAAGTTTCACACAATATGAATAAATGTTGAAATCTCCACTCTCAAATGTTATATACCTACTAAACTTTGTGTCCAACTTCTCCCATGTCCAAAATGTATTGAAAAATCTAGTGCCCCTTATTTGAAACGATTCTCCTTGGTATCCCAAAATGCACCCAAACCTATTTAAAGAACATGTTTATCGATTCTTGCCCCTCATGTTCTTTTTGTAGGGAATGTGAATAAACATGTTGCTGCAGTTGTCAACTACAGTGAACAAGTACTCATGTTCCTTCCTGGTTCTGGGTAAACCTCCCACGAACTCCACGAAAATTCTTTCCCAAGGATGAGCAAGTACAAATAAGGGGTGGTATTGATCGTATTTCATGTTACTAGAATTGTTGGAACAATAATGGATAAATCCTCTAAGGAAACTTGTGACACCTTCTTGAATTTTGGGCTAGTACACATCTCTCTGTAAGGTAGCCATTTTCTTCCCTACACCAAAATTCCCAGCAACGTTGGAGGTGTGATACTATATGATTAGCTATAGTCGCTAATATTTAGGAACATAAATACTATTTAGCCTGTAGAGCAACCCATTCTAGAGATTATAATCAATTTCTTTGTCACCATCATTTGCATGACTTTGGCTCTACAATTGTTGAAACACTTCCTTGAAGTCCTCATCCTCTATATATGTCTCTTTGTGTGCATCATGGGTGAAAGACTCAATATGCATCAAAGTTACAAAATCTATAATTTTTTTATGTAGGTGGCCTTGAAACCATGTCATCTAAATCATTTGATATTCCCTTCTAATACTTGATGACTAAATGAAACTACTATAAGAACCCCATCCACTTGTAGTGTCTAGTTTTTTGTAGCTTATTGTGGGCCTATATGTATTGTAATTGCAAGTGATCTTTGTGGGCGATAGTCTCCTTTCCCATCAGATAATGTTTCCATTTTTTATAGCTTCTAACAAAAAATAGAGATTCTTGAAGTAGGCTACATAGTTGAGGACCACCCCATGAAATAATTCAAAATGGTAGCATGTAAGGCTTCATTCCTACATCAACACAACTCACATTGCATACTGTTATGAACCTTACAACTTAAAAATGATAAGAAACCAATAATTACATTCCTCTTCATGGGAGAAACATCCTTTTACAATTAATACAATGTACAAGACACTATTTTATGTTTTTTAGACTAGGTCTCCTTAGTATATATGTAAAAGACACGAGGAACAACTATAATAAAATGGGACCATGAGGAGACCTAGGTTCTTATGAGGAGTTCTCATGTCATCTTTTTCACTGGTAGGTTCTTATGTTTGATGATATACTCCAAAATTGTTGGATTACTCAAATACTTAATCCTTGTTTCAAGGATTGTTTTTATTTCTAGTATGATTTTCGCTTCTTCATTATCTTTGGTACACTTCTTGGCTACAAATGAATAGCATGGTCATGATCTCAATTTGGTGAAAGACCCTTAGGAATTAATACAAAAATCTTGGGATGGTTGTTGACAATTTATGGAGATCATTGTTGACAATTTATGGAGATCCCCTGACATAAATGATATTTGCATTTGAACATTTAGTGAACATAATTGTGCCATTACATGCTAGTGCCACTTTTTGAGTAATTTTGTCATTCCATTAGAGCTCATCACTTTAAAGGGTTTCCCCTAGATAAATGTAAGCTCAATTTCCTTTCCTTATGAGGTAAATCTTAGGAAGAGATCTTGAAAATTAAAGGTCATTGTTCCCATTGATTGTAACCAATAGACCCCTGATACAACATCCGTACTACCCATTTGTATTGTAATCATGGGATTTTCCAACAAATACTCCCCCATATTGAGCTTAATACTATGATGCTTCCTTGAACAATTTATGGTGCCTTAATCTGCAATCATTACTTGAAACTCCGATGTTGGATATATGAAAAAATTGAGAAGTTTTTCTAATTTGTAATTGATGAATTTATGGGTATTTCCAAAATTAATCAACATTGTTACCTTTTTATTTTTTATATATCCTTATAACTTAAGGGTTTTCGGAGATTTGATGTCAGCCAATGTATGGCAACATATTGTTCGAGTAGTCTTTTCTAGCTCTAGATCTTGTGATTGTTCCAATTCTTGATCTTCTTCCTCCTCAAAGTCTATGTGGAATAATTTATTCTCACAACATTCATGACCCTTAGTGTGCTTGTTGTCACAGCTAAAACAAAGTCCCTTTTCTCTTAATTCATCCATTTTTTGAGGAGTCAACCTTGTTAGTTTAGGAGAGGGAGCATGATCTTCACTATAGTTATTAGTGAACAATTTTCTCATGGCCATATTTTTACTTTAAACTTTCCTTGCCAGACTGAAAGCATGCTCTAGAGATTTAGGTTCAAAGAAACACACCTCATCTTGGATGCATTCCTTTAAAGTTCCCATAAATAGGTCTAACAAATTATCCTCTCAAATATCCTTTACTTTGAGACTCAACTTTTGGAATTGTTGGATGTGTTATATAATTGGACCTTTTTATTGAATATTTACCAATTGACTAAAGAATGTGTTGTTCTTAATATCCCTACAATGTGCTATCAATTCCTTTGTAAAAATGGACTAAGATATAATAGAATCCCTTTTCCTTTCATAAAGCCATTGGTACTATACATGTTGGTCTTGTTCTAGAAACAAGGATGAAATATTTCCCTTTTATAAAGATCCATGTTATAGGACCATTACCATCAAACTTCCTCATATTGATTTTGGAATATACTAGTTCCTTGGTGTTGACTTGAAGCCTTGATGATGTGGATCTTGGATTGAAAATTCATTATTATGGTGATGTGATTTGATATTTGTTCTCTCCAATTGAGATAGCATATTCCCCATATGATATTGATTCTCAATATCATGCTTCAACTTATGTCCTTGATTTCCTTGTATTTCCACATCCCTATTAGGGAGATATTTTAATAGAATGTTTTTTAATTATTTTATTTCTTCAATAATGTATTTTTTCATTCTTCCTTATTTTCATTCATCTTGTTTTCTATTTCTCTTTTAATTTTTTCTTAAGAACCTGATAAATCCACCTGTTTCAACATACTATCGTATATTTCATTAACTCTTATCTAATTGAGATAACCTAAATTCTAAGCCTTCTTTCTTCATGAGTCAAGGATGGAGGCTTCAAAATATTTAATTGTTGTAGTAACTTTCTTTGGAGGCATGTTGGAAAATAATAATATAAATCCTCTTCATCACAACTTTTAGTCATCAGAAAAATGAGATCTTCTAATCAACAATTACATCACTTATGAGTTATGTATCTTAATTTTGTGAATATCTAAAATTATGATGTTCTTATTGATATAAATCTGATATTTGAGTTCTTTTTTATATAAAACTTTGGTCTATAATACTCTGATATGTCCTTTCTATAATTCCAAGTTTTTCAATAGAATTTTATGTGCCAAGTGAAAGTTATGGCAACCTTCCTAAACTTCGTGATTTTTTGTCTCTGCCCACAAGAAAAACTTATATACCATGCCATTTAGAAAATTATTCAAATATAATTTTGAAATTTTTACTTAAGGCACCTATGTATGTCTCTTGAAATTATTGAAAATTTCACAATTTGAAAATTCCTAGAAAATAAGATGTGGAAAAAATACCAAGTTCACCTATTTGAAATGGACTTCAAGAACTTGTCCCTCCCTCCACCACTTCGAAGCTCCCTAGAGGTAGACCTTCCTCCCTATCAAAAGGCAGGAATGGAGGTGGCCACCGAAAAGAAACTTACACTTGATAGGGTCCTTAGAGCACAGAGCCCCATGCATTTGTCTCCCCCATGAAGGTTCTCTCTAATTGCAGAGGGATTGCTAGTCTCGAGAAAAAACAAGCTCTGAGGAGGCTTCTCCAGAAGGAGCCGATTGATCTAGTCTTCATACAAGAAACATTGGGTGCGACCGATATAATTTCCCCTCTAATGGAATCCATGATCCCAGGATAGAATTTCCAAGCCATTGATGTAAATTTCTGCTTAGGGGGCATTACTCTAGGGTACAACCCTTGCTCAATAAATCTAAAGGGCACCTGGGGGTGAATAGGGTTCATTTGGGTGGACATATACTCTACAGAGATAGGATCTGAGATCAAAACGATAAACATATATGGGCCCTACCATCATCAGGAGAAATTCTGGGAGAGACTTTTGGCAACCAACATTCTTCAATGTGATAATATCATTCTAAGAGGAGACCTTAACTTCTCTCTAGGCTTCTCGAAGACTTGGGGACACCATGCTCAAGCAGACCCCTTAGTGATTTATTTTGAGCAGCTCCTAGATTCGCACAATCTCATTAACATCCCATCTTCCAAACTTGTCCCAACCTGGAGGAATAATAGAAGTGGGGAGGACAGCCTTTCCAGGAGACTGGATCGTTTCCTTATCAAGGAATGATTCCTTGAGCAGGGCTACACTTAGCACCAATGGGTGGGATCAGGTGGCCTCTCAGACCACTTGCCAATTTACCTTGACATCTGCGGCAATGTTAGCAAACCATGAGCACCTTTCAAATTAAACTCTACATGGTTGCAAGATAACTCCTACATCTACCTCATCACAGACTTTTGGAAGGCCCACCCACTTGCGCATATAGGGAACCTTACTGAAGGGTTTGTGGCCAACCTAAAGGAATTGAAGAAGCTATCCAAGATATGGGTTCACAATAAGCGGTGTGCTAAATATTATCAGTTAAATGAGATCAAACTAGAGATAGCCAATCTGGAGGACAACAGTCGGGGCACCTTCCCTTCTAATGAACTCAGGGAAAACCTCACAAAATTAACAGCTAAACGAGGAACCATTCTCAAGGAAAGGGAGGAAACTTGGAGATTGTGAAGCAAAGCTATTTGGCTGAAGAAAGGTGATGATAATTCAAAAATTTTCCGCAAATTTACTAATGGAAGGAAAGTTATAAACACCATATGGAAACTGGCAAATGAGAAAGGAGTTGAGGTAGACATCTTCCCTCACCTGGCTTCCCTAGCTACCTCTCACTTCAAACAAGTCTATCAAACCCCCTAATGATACCATAACAGAGGTCATTAGAGTAGCACAATTGTTCCCTAAGTTCATCGAACAAGAGGATTCTATGGATATTTACAAAGAAGTCACTATGGGGGAGATGGAGGCCACTCTAAAATGGTTTAAGAAGGATAGAAGCCCTGGTCCAGATGGGTGGTCGGTAGAGTTCTACCTGGCTTTATTTTACATTATTGGACAAGATCTTCTCAAGGTTATCGAGGAGTGTAGGATATCTAGCTGTATGCATGGGGCCATCAATTCCACTTTCATCACCCTCATCCCCAAATCAGACAATCCTTCATCTTTCAATGACTTCCGACCCATCTCCCTGTGTAATTGCCTATACAAAATCATATCCAAAATCATTGCAGATCGCCTCCACCCCATCCTATCCACCCACATATCATCAAAACAATTTTCCTTCCTACAGGATCGCCAAATACATGAGGCCATATGAACAGCCCAGGAAGTTCTGCACTCCATACAGACTAAGAAGATCAAAGATATGATCCTCAAAGTTGATCTCTCAAAGGCCTTCAACCAGGTAAACTAACTTTATATCAGAATGCTTCTTACTCACTTAGGATTTCCTGTGAGAGTCATTAAATGGATCATGTGCTGCATTACAAATATATCCTTTAGTGTACTAATAAATGGGGCTGCATCCCCTTTCTTTGGCTCTGAAAGAGGGCTCAGATAGGGGTGTCCATTATCTCCCCTACTTTTTCTCCTAGTCATGGAAGGCCTAAGCAGATTGATCAAGGACATGCACCATAGAGGCAGGCTCTCGGGTATCATGATATCAGATGGATGCACGATAATGCACCTCCTTTTCGTGGATGATGCACTAATGTTTCTTAATGGGGGCTTAAGAGACCTTACCACGATCCATCACACCATCAATCTTTTTAAAACCGTTATAGGCATGATCATTAATAACTCAAAATCCACCATAAATATTTTGGAATGCTCTCCCCATGAGATACACTTTGCAATACAAAGGTCCCCATTTACCTTGATGCAGATAGATGAAGGCCTCCGGTACCTGGGATATAGACTAAAACCTCTTGGATATAAAATTGTGGACTAGATATGGTTGATCTACAAGCTTGAGAAAATGCTCAATATATGGTATCATAAGCATCTTTCTAGAGACGGAAGATTGGTGCTCATCAAAGCAGTTCTGGAGGCCACCCCTGTATACTGGATGTCCCTCGCATGGATTCCAAGAGGCATCCTCAATCACATTCAAAACCTTTGCTACAGATTCCTGTGGAAAGGCAAACAAACATGGAGGATGTATGCATGGGAAAAATGGGATCCTCTGTCTATCCCTAAGAAATTGGGCAAATGGGGTATAAAGAATTTGGGGGATTTCTCCTTTGCACTTGCGGCCAAGCTAGGGTGGAAATTAGTCACCACTAACAGCCTCTGGACCAAAATTGCAGTCGCAGAGTATATTGAGCCATTAAGGCCATTGGATTGGCTGAGGCAAACAAGCTGGAACAAATCTGGAGTCTCAAATATATGGAAAGTGGTTCTGAACTCAATGTTTCTTATATGGGACAACCTTACTTGGAGAAAATCTGATGGCACATCTGTTAGAATAGGTCGTGACCCATGGATAGGATGTGGGAATACAAACTTGCTACCTGAAGGCTTACTCCTGAACCTTAACAAGAAAGGAATCACACACTTAATGCACATTGTGGACCAGGAGAGATCAACTTTCCTGCACCAAGCGTGGAATTCAACCCATAGCCTGCTCCTTCCTATACAGTGGCACCAAGCTTGGAGCACTTACACAACAACCCTCACAGAATCACACATTCGAATAGGAGAACGGGAGGATGAGATTGCATGGGCCATCACAAAAACTGGTTGGTACTCCCCAAAAGAGGGGTATCTGCATCTGGCCAATCGACACAAGCCTCACCATATAGATCCATGGTGAAAAGGAATGTGGAAGCTCAAGCACCTCCTCGAACAAGGTTACTCCTGTGGTCCATACTAAAGAATAAGGTGCCAACAGGAGACAACTTGAACAGAAGAGGGCAATATGGACCTTATTGGTGTTGTCTTTGTAAGGACATCACTGAAACTTTGGATCACCTTTTTCTCTCATGTCCCATCATAATTGAACTTTGGAGCTCTATTCTATCTCACACACCCTCATCCACCAATTGGAGGGATCCGACCACTAAGGAGGTATGGGAAAATTAGTGGTCATCTATACCATCACCTAAAGCTAGGAACCTCCCCCTACTCATTAGTTGGGAAATTTGGATAGCTAGGAACCACACCATCTTTTAGGACTCCACTTCCCATTGGCCATCTATCATAGCTAGAATTATAGCCAACTACAGTGCACTACCCAAGGATGAGGCCAACTCTCCTCCCAGAACTATCATCCCTGAGTCCATTGATCACTCACAGCCTTGGGCATATTTTGATGGATCGGCACAAGAGACAGGGTGTGGTGGAGGGGCAACACTATATATGATAGATTCACATTTCTATCATATTTAAATGGGAATTGGAAATGGCACAAACAACTATGCAGAGCTCATCACTACAAAAAACCTCATACAATTTGCAATTGAAAAAAACTGTCATAATCTACAATTTTTTGGTGGCTCGAAAATTGTTTGCAACTGGATTAACAAAACATCAACATGTCATGCATACACATTGCAATACATATTGGATGAGGTGCACAAATACATCACATATTTTGACAAATTTTCTTGTCACCATATCTACAGGGAACAGAACACACTCACTGACAAACTTTCCAAAATGGCAGCGATCAGGCCATGCAACCTCTGGATGATCTAGGTGCAGCGAGAAGGAGAACAGTACTAGTACTACCACCACCCCTACATGGACCATGCAGCACAGGCTCAACAAGAGCCTGAAATCATTTGATATTTAACTGTTTATTTTTGTTTATATTTATTATGATTATACATAATCAACACATGTTTTAGGAATACTCTCTGCATATGGTAACAAAATTTTGAGCTTATTTACACATCACTTTATTTAAAGACTATCTCCTTGCGTGGAGTACATATTTTTGTTTCATAAATTTTGGATAGGCACACAACCACTAATTTATGCATATGCTTATAGCATCTACAACATGTAATTTTCCTATCTTAATGAAAGTTACGATTTTTCCAAGGGGAAAAAAGAAATGGACTTCAAGAGCATTCAAGAGCCTGCAACTCCTTAGAGAATATGTCTAAAGTTATAGTTAACCAAGTCTAAAATTTGAACCAGATATTTATCTAGATTTTGCCTCAATTTAGTCAAAGTTTCACAATCTCAAACATTATAGAAAAAATTAAAAAAAAATTAAAAAAAAAATATTGAACTGGCCTAATTTCAGGGGCATTCAGGAACCCTAGCTTCCTTGGAGTATATATCTGAAAATATAGTGCACCAAGATTTGAAATTTGAACTAGATATTTCTTGAGATTTTCCCCTAAGATTTCGTAAGATTCACCATCTGGAACCTTCCAGAGAAAAAAAAAAAAGAAGGTTATAGCTAGAATGCCATGATGACTTGTTTGAAGCAAAAAATCCTTAGGATCATGAGCTATGATTCTAAATGTTATGAACCTTGCACCTTAAAAATGCTAAGAAAGTAACAATTACATTCATCTTTGAGGGTAAAACCTCCTTTTACAATGAATACAATGTACACGACAATATTTAATATATCTAATACTAGGTCTTCTTAGTATATATATAAGAGACAAGGGGTACAATTATAATAAAAAGGGACCATGAGGGGTTCTAGCCTACAAAACAATATAACAATAAAACATAATAAATCAATATATAGGGCTTAATAATGGGTTTTAGAGTTAACATGGGGCTTATATAGGGTTTAATACATACCAACTTGCATCTGTCTCTACTTCTAAGGGTTGTTGTAAGTTTGGTAACATGGGAACTTGTGCTTGACTATTTTTTTTTCAACACTTCAGATCCCTTTTACTAAATATTACCCCATTGGAAGCTCTTTCCACTCACTATTATTGCATGGGATTGTGTAGCTAACATTAAAAATGAAGTAATGAATTTCCTTAGGTATTATGTTATTTTGACAAAACTACTAAATTCAGAGACATTTGTAGGCATCAACCACTTTCATGTTGGCCTCCATATTTGCAGGATCTATCTAAAGCTTCTTTCCACCAATCACATAGCCTAGATACACCAATGACTATTGTACAAAATCACATTTCTTGAGATTTTCCAGTATTTGATGCTTCCTCAGAATTTTTAGCACCTCCATCAAGCGTGATATGTGCTCCTCTTAGGTAGCATTTTAAACTAGTATATCATCCAAACAAAAAACGGCAAATGAATCTAGAGAAGGGAACAATACATCATTCATTAATCTCATGAATGTAGTTGTTGCTTTGCATAGGCCAAATGGCATGACTAACAACTCAAGTCTCATACAGATCTTGTCTAGTTTTGAAAGCGGTCTTCCAAGTGTCTTCTTCTTTGAATCAAACTTGGTGATACATTGCTTTTAAATCCAAGTTGGAGAAATATTTCACTTGTTGCAATCGATCTAATAGATCATAAATCTTGGGAAAGGGGTACCTATTCTTGATCTTAATCTTGTTTAATTCTTTGTAATTGATGCACATTCGCTAATTCCCATCCTTATTTAACACAAATATGATGTGTGACCCATAAGGTGAGGGACTTAGTCAAATCACTCATTTCCCTAGCAGTTGTTGCAACTACTTCTTCACTTCGCATGCTTCTAGGATGGTTTGTCTCTAGAATCCAATGTTTGGAAATGGAAAGTATCGTAATAATTGGATTTCATGCTTCACTTCCCTCTTTGGTGGTATCCTTTTAGGGTCCTCGAACAATCCCCTATATTCCTATAACAAATATTCTAGTTTTATCTCCATTCTTTAGTACACCCCTCCAAGGATGCGTTTTCCCTTATTAAATCCTCACTAGACTAATTTTCTCTTAAAAATAGTATAACATATTTCTTGTTATAAGCAATCAGTTTCTTGGTTTGGTTTTAACTTACAATCAAAATCTTGGGCTTCCCTTTGTGTGCATTGATGATAAATGGTTTTCCTTCCTTAATTTGGTGGGATTGTTTGACTCTCCACATGAAGATTTCATCCCACATATACATCTAGAGGTTGCTAAACACAAGTCCACATATATAAAAAGGAACTATTTCAAATTCTACTTCATCAATATAATCAACACTCATAGAAAATTTTATTCTACACTATTATGTTACCTTGATCCTTGCATTCTTATTTAACCATCCCATTGGATATGTGCTAGGATGACCACAAACTTCCAATCCAAATTTGTTGAATAAATTTGTTGGTATGAGATTAGCTTGTGAACCTAAGTTAAACATGGTATCAACCTTAGTCTTCTTTACCTATATATTAACATGGAAAAGCTTGGCCATATCCTTCTATTTCTGATAATGAAGGCTAATGAGATTCACATCCTTCTTCACTAATGTGAAATCAATCTTCTCATCTGTCATAACTTAATTTTTTATTGGATTTTTTTTTGTCATGTATAATAGAGCTTGATTCCCATCTACATGAGCCTTGTGAGCATTAATAATGAAACCCTTTAACTCGAAAAATATTCCAATATGTTCTTTACCCTGAAAATCTAAAATTTTATGAAGTATCAAACCGCTATGATCCAACGGTTACCGAGTTTGATCGACAACTATGATGACGCGTCAGGCCTAAAACTGAGCCCCTTTTAAACTTCCTCTTTAAACTCGATAACATCTAGTGAGGAGATTTCATTCAATCTGACAATGCTTGTATCTCATCAGGCCTGAAAGGGCTTGTGTGCTCGTTAACACCCATTCGCCAAGATGATGAGATCTGACCACCCATCCCAATCTAGATCAACGACAAGCGCGGCCTATCAGGCCTAAAATTGCACGCAACTTAATGGGGATTTTGAACCCGATGGATGGGATAGGGCACAGATTTTGGAACATCATTAAATGTGATTAGAGTAGTTTTAGTGTGTTATGTCGACATATTAACGTCACATTCAATAAAACACCACCCTTGTCTTTGCCAACTCTATTTCTCACATTTTCAATTAGAATTCCACCCTCGCTTGCTAGCGATCTAATCAAGGTTGAGAACTAATTTTTTCCATAGTGCATGAACTAGGACTAGAAATTTAACCTACTATGTTGTAGAAGGCCACATAAGTACCCCAAAGACATTAATCCATGATTTTTTTTTTTTTGTTTCTAGACTGATTTCGTATCGTAAAAATGGTGGAAGAATCATCTAAGGAGGTCTTTATTAATGAACCAGATGAGATTAGGGATACCATGGTGGGAAATACAAATATTCTTACCTTGAAGAAAAGCCTCAGTTCATCCACTGAGAAATTTCAATAAGACAAATATTTAATTAAATCACGAGTCCTTATGGCCACCCTACCTGCCACCCAATTCAACCCAGACTCCATTTTACTTTTAGCCCATTTATTCGACTCCTAAGTTGGATATATTGGCTTTTTTAACTAATCAAGTTTACCTAGAAGTGTTTGAAGAAACATTTGCTAAAATGCTAAATTTGACCACCAATTATGTAGATATTATAAATAAAAAAATTGATGAAGACTTCATGATCTAGGTCGAAGATGAAAATCTTGAATTTTTCAAAATTTACTTAGATTTCCCACTGAAAGTCTGAAGGTAGACTTACCTATGCCCACCAATTCACTAGAACCCTTTTTTCAAACAATGACATCCCTTCTGGTGGCAATTTTTGGTCTCACAAATGATTCAATAATGGACGAGACTATGTTTATGACCCTTAGGTTGATAATGTCAAACCCAAATGAAGTGACCATCAATTTCCCCAAGTACTTAGCTCGAAGTGTAGTTTGAGACCTCAAAACATCTGGTCCCTTCAAAGTTTGTAAGCATTTCACCTACTTAGTACACTTGGTTTTGTTTAATTACCCTGCATATTTTCTCTACATGATTAGTAGAAGGAAATCATGATAAGAAAGGGAGGGAAAAGGAAGTTTACAGTTGGACTGAAACTTTATATATAGTACAAGCTCAAGGAAATTTTGTTTGATATATTGATCATTTCTCTTTTTACCTTTGGGTAAAATTGTTGGGGGAAACTCCATACATAATATCATAGGAGGCTGGGAGGTTTTTATGGTTAGCTAAAGATGATAGCATTGGATATTGGTTCCTTTTTCCAAATTATTTAGTAATTATAATCTATGGCTTTAAGGAGCCATATTGTCTCCCAAAATTTATTACTCCCCATATTTTTCATACGAGGTGCTAAGACATAGGATTTATGTAAACGACATTCATTTTGTTTTTTTAAATAAAAAGGCACTTTTCAGTTTTTATTATGGATTTTTCTCTTTGATTTTCAGACATAAGACAACAATTGATATAATTGAAAGATAAATGTTATCCTTTGGTTTGGTACGAGACATTTACTAGAAATATGATCCATGTGGTATTATTTCTAACCTAAGGACACAAGTTGGTTTGTCTGCTTACATTCATGGGCCCAAAATAGTTTTTGAATAGTTACCTAATGTATTTCATTTGCCTTAGAATAGAAAATATCAAACAAACATGCAAGTTCCCTAGGGTAGGAAAAACAAGGAATTCCAACAGAAGTAGAGCTGAGAATAAAAAAGTATTTCGGAAATTGTTCAAGGTAAATATCTACAGCTTAATAAATCTATGGTTATATCAATAGATAACACCCTAAAGAGAAAGAGATATGAATTGCATCACCAAGAAATATGGCATATAGTAAAGACAAGGAAAGTTGAATTTGAATCCTTTGAGAGAAGTATCGAAGAATTATCTGGAAAAATCGAGCAAACAATTGAAGATTCACAACCAAAAGATTAAGGCAAACAGGGGTTGTTAGTCTAGAACAATTTTATCGAAGAGACAAATTGAAAATTGAAAATAACCCAGCAATATCTAGGATGCCTTTCATCTGTCAGTGAAGGGATCATCTCTGCACCATTAATGATAAACCCTCTATGTAGAGACTTCAACGTATCAAAAGTGTCAGATAAATTGATACACGGCTTTCCTCCAACAAATTCCTAACTAAAGTCTCATTTAATTGCGCTTATCTCCAAATTTAAGAAAGTGTCATGGTTATCACCAGCAAAACGAGATTAATTTTCTAGAGTGAAGAAACATTTAAATCTGAAAGTTTCCCTAGAACCAGTTACCTCAGCTACGTAAATGGTTCCTCCATTATAATATGTAGTACAAGACTTTGAATAATGGGTAGAAGAAGGTGTCATGATGACTATTTTTCCTAATGCAAAGATTCGTAAAAATACACAGGATCCCCAAGGTGTATCACCAATAGCCACATCTAAGAAGCCAACCAAAGCGACCAAGCAATCTGCTAAAGGAAAAATTGTCTCAAGGAGATAGCTTTGTTAGTTTTATTTAGTTAAACAATTAGTTTTAGTTTGAAGACAGTTACTTAAAAAGGATTAACTTGATCTTGTATAAATGTCCTTGTTTCCCATATTAAGGGGGTCAATTTTATGGTGTTAAAGAGACTTATTCTTAAACAGAAGGTCCAATTTTCACTTGTTGCACTAACTTGATATCATGTTATATAAGATTTATTAGTGTGGTTTGAGCATATGGTGTTTTTCATGTTCTTTGATTTGTCTTTGTTCAATTACTACTAAAGAAGAACAATAGCTTATTATTATCGACTTGAACGATATTTTAAACCATTGTTATTATATATGGTTTGTTTTCCCTTGGTATCATATTGCTTTGGTATTTCGGACTAGAAAATTTTTTGTCGGATCAACTTAGGTTCTTGACGTTTTGGCTTGTTATAGGGTCTTGTGTTCATTACTTTAGTAATGTTTATTTATATAACTTCTTTTGTGTGGTTGTGTTGTAACGTCTAATAACATGTGATTATATACATGATCGGGTTTTCTTGTTTTAGCTTGTTATGAGTTTAATAATTATTTGTTATCATACTATCAGAGAGTTTGAATTCATTATAATTGTTGTTGATATTAATTTATGAGGTAACAATACTTGATATTGTATATTTCATTCCTTGTATCAAGTAAGCAAATAATTACACAACATAATCTTTAGTATATTTTCTTTGTTGTTTAAAGTTATTTTTATTCCTTTGTTCGTAATATTTGTGTTTATATCTGATATGCTATCAGTGGAACTTCCCTTTAATGTTTATATATAGTTTGAGGTCCTATTGCACGTATTAGTTTCTTCCACCTGGAATCTTAAAATTTGATATCCTTTTCACACATTAATATTAGTTTGGTCAAATCATAAAGCTATAATAGAATATTCTTTAGTTATAAATATACGGAATACCCCTGAGCCTATATGAGACCATCTAGTTAGCCTAAAGTGGGAGGACTAAGTCTTTAGTGAATGCCTTCTTGATAATTTATGAGTTTTTGGAACAATTAAGAAACCAACATTCTTCTAGTGTTATTGTTGAGGATACATTTATTTTTTGTTTTCTCATAACTAATGGTAACCCTGTTCAACCCCAAATTATTTTTTGGCCACAATACCATGCAGTATTGTTAATGGGTTGTATCTTTTGACTTTTCAAGTTTCTACCACTCAAGAACAACTTAGGAGGAACTGGGATGTTTCAGCCAAAGAGTATGAACAAGTGCAACCAAACCTACACCCTCCACAATGACAAGAAAGGCCAAGATGGTGATTTTGCTAACAAAGATGCATATTCCCAATAGGATCTGGTGCTCGCAAAAGGTATGCCTTTATATCGCTTGGTTGAAAAGCATAATATTTTAAATTCTCTTTGGGGACTCCAAACTGGATATTCCTAAATGAAACACTAGGTCTGCATTTGATTTGGCCTTTTCAACCCTTGAAGACCTATAAATATTGGTAATTATTGCAAATAGGAGAAAATGAGTAGAATAATTTAGACAAGCACATTGTATCTCTTCGAACCCTAGGAAATGAGAGAACCTTCAACCATTGACCCCCACTCAAGGGCCATAAAGGATACCAAGTTCTTCTAGGACTCAAAATATTCCTAATATTTTTTCTAGTGTTTTTTCCTCTCATCAAACTAGCCCTCAATATTCACCTTACCATTCACTATCAACTTCTCTTGTTTCCCCATGTAATATCAATAATTGGGTGCATTCGCATTACTAAACCTTAAATTTTCCAACATATTTGCATGATCTATCGAATAAATAAGATAATTCCACCCCAAAATTTGATAATGAGGGATAACACACTATCGAAGACCATGTATTGAAATTTAAGGATTATTCGGATAATCTTGGAGTTGAAGATGATGATATGTATATTTGATTATTCGCTCAGAGCCTAGAGGGTTAGGCTTGCAAATGGTGTAGAGCTCTTCCACAAGGTTCCATAGCTTCTTATGTTCCCTCATAGATGTATTCCTGAAACAATTTAGGATTATGAAAGAAAACAATGATACCTCACTGAGTTTACTGCACTTAAATCTAATCCAAATGAATTAGTCGATGAGTTTAATACGAGATTCAACAAGTGTTATAATGATCTCCTGGATAATATAAATCCCACTGATACAACTTCCATTGTCACTTATTGTGACACCTTTGACCCTAATTGTTCCCTAACGTTGAGAGAAAGAGAACCGCCATCACTCGTTGACATGCAGAGTAAAGCCTACGCTATTGAGGGAAAGCTTATAGATACAAGGATGCATAAGGCAAAGGATGACAAATCCGAAGGAAATGAAAAATTAGTCGATCAAACCCCTAAGAGTTCAGGTGAGAAATCCTATCAAGATAAAAAGAATGATGAAATGGCTAAGATTATCAAAGCACAATCAAATAAGCTTTAGAGGTTAGAAATGGGAAATAGACCTGCCAACCTTGTGGTCCCCAACCCACCTCCTCAATGGAATTTTCTGCAAAACAAACCAATAAAAACCTTATCCAACCTTATTGAAATCAGGCCCCTTATTGTAAGCCTTTCAACCCACAAATTCTTTAGCTAGGATAGATAGGAGATGATCCCCCCATACAATCTCATCTACGAAATAATGCCCACATCTTAGTGGAATATAACGATGACCTAGTTAGCCAACAAATGAATCCATAAGAGGAGGAACATCCTGAAGTAAATTTCCTTAATGATAGTCTAGACTTATATCCACCATATTGCAGAACGAACTAACTAGGGTGAAAATAAACATGCCTTTAATTATAATTGTAAAAATTCCGACTTATAAGGATGAAGTTGATAAATTCATTTGAAACGCCATAGATCCAACTAACGATGTACAAGCTAAGAATGTTATCAACATACATGCTGATTCCCCTATAATTACAATTTGCCCTCACAATGAAAGAGATGATAGCCTGGTTCCCCCTTTTATATTAGTCTAAAAACTCATGATCTAACCTTACATAACCATATGCTAGATTTGGGTGCATCGCATAATCTTATGATTGAAGCAAGTCATGGACTAGTTAGGTCTTGATATTACTAGGGAATATAAATACCTTCATTACTTTGACTCTAGGAAATTTAAATGCATGGGCATGATCAAGGACATAATAGTGATCATAGCACAAATACTTGTTAAAATCATAGTCACGGATGTCATAGTAGTCAACATCCCTCCTAATTATGGGATTTTACTTTCCAGATCGTGGGGTACCAAATTAGGTGAATCCCTTTAACTTTATCTTTCTTATGTAAATATTCTTGTCTTTAGGACCATTACTTAGCAATTATACTACGAATTGAGGCTAGCCTACACTATAAGCTTTAATGCGAAATCCAACAATTTTCTTTTGTACACATTTCATGATAATTTGGGAAAATTTGCTTTAACATTGAACGACGAAGAGAAAGCCTTAGTTAACCAAAAAGAAAAAAACTAAGAGAATTGTATATAATCAAGATTTTGTTTAGAAGATGTTTCTTTATACTGATTTATCCTGAAGTGGATTTAGAGCAAGTGTCGTCCTAATTCCTACTACTCAGGAAATTGTAACTTTCCTGTTTAAGTTGGATTTCGAACAACCAATAATGTGGCTGAATATGAAGCCCTGATTTTGGGTCTTGAAGACACCCGTAAGCTAAAGATATAAATCTTAGTGGTCTTTGGTGATTCAAAATTAGTTATTAAGTGAGTGACTAATAAATTTCAAACAAAGCATCCAAAGATTAGTTCCTATAAGAACCCGGTCTCTAATCTCCTCAAAAAAAATTCTCAACCATGAATTTCACCACAGTCCCTCAAGGGAAAATTAGTTGCTTAATGCACTCAAAAACACTTCAACAACTTTCGTCCCTCCCAAACAAACTAAAATCAAATAAGAAAGTAAAATCCTATATCGCCCTTTTATACTTGACAATGTCAAGCACTAGAAAGTGTTTGAAGACCACCAACAGATTAGAAAATTCATTGAAATGGTAGGAGAATTCTCATATTTATGTATCAAAGATGATGAATATGAGAATCAACAACATTGATCTATAAAATGTCATGGATATGCCACTGGACCATTCGTCACAACAGATCTGATAATATTATATTAAAAATATGAGATTCTACACACTATTATAGTTTTATGAAACTTTAATATCTATAGATTTAATTGTAATTAGTGCATGCATGTGAATGAAAATTATAAAGAGAAGTATAGAACGACAAAATAAGCAAACAAAGACACACACATGACCCAAGATATTATATTTGGGAAACCCTTTCGGGAGAAAACCCAGCTAGAAGGTGAGGAAGCTTCACTCTCTTTCTCTGTATGGAAATATGGCTGCAGGCACAAAGAAGTAATGCTTATGGCCCATGGGCTGCTATAGTGCATAGATAGTCTCTATATGATCGATAGTCTCTATATGATCCACCTCTTATCTCTCCCGGCTATCTTTTCTCAGGTATGGAACAAAATGCTCTCAAAAGAATGGAATGCCTCATCCTCCTAGTGGCCCATTTATAACACAACCTGATAGCCTACTAGTGTTAATTTTGACTACATCAACTCTTAACTATAGTTACAATATAGAATCTTCTAGAGTATTTTACATCATAATCACATGGATAGACCGTTTTCCATGAATAATGGGGGCTGGTGCAACATATTCCCAAACTATAGGTGTGAAAATAGAAAGGTCTCTATGTGTAGAATAACATGAAATGGTGTTGCGCTAAAACAAAAACAAAAAAAAATTACCCCCAAAAAATGTTGTTTGATGCCTCAAAACACTCCTGGAAGGTTTCATACCTCGTCTTGCCAAACTGGTCCCACCATTAAAAATGATCCCATGAGCTGATTCCTTTACTTTTTCCACTCTAAAATGAATCGATGTTAATGAAAAAAAATATAATGATCCAATCTCAATCAAACACCCTGACCTTTCTAAATTCAAACAAAAATGTAGGAAACATAAAATTGTGTAGTTAAAAAATAATTACATCCCATGAGGGTTATTCCCCCTTGAGAAAGTTTTTGATCAAAAGTGTGCTACATCTTCACCTCTATTAAGGCCTCTAGTTGTAGAGATTGAGAAAATAAACTTGGGAACAAAAGGAGATCCCAAGTTCATAAACATTTCTATATTCCTTCCCAAAGATGCCAAAAATTTGTATATAGCCATTTTTTAGAAAGTACTCCAATGTCTTCCCTTGGAGTTACGAGGAATTAAAAACTTACAACATACAAATAATTGAGCATAGGATACCACTAAAGGAAAGGGTTAAACCTTATCAACAAAATATTAGATAGGTCAACCCCCTTTTACTCCCTTTCATCGAAAAGGAATTCAAGAAAAATTTGTATGTAAAGATCATAGTACCTCTTAGAAATTTTGACTGGTTGGCCAACTTAGTACCAATCAAGAGGAAAAATAGTGAGCATAGGCATTGTGTTGATTTATGTAACCTAAACATGATTTCTCTAAAAGATAGAAATCCTTTGCCTAAAATGGACTATATTCTCCAGTGGGTAGCCGAGTTACACAAAATTTCAACAATGGACAACTTTTCTGGCTACAATCAAATAGTCATACACAAAGAAACTAGACATAAAACCGCCTTCACTACCCCCTGGGGGACGTTTATGCATGAAAAATTTCCCTTTAGGCTCATGAATGTTGGAGCTATGTTCTAGTGAGCCATGGATATTGCATTTGTGGATGAGAAAGACCATTTTATAGTGGTAATCTAGATGATATGACAATTTATTCTAGATATAATTTACAACATTTAGACCATCTCAAGGTCATATTTCATAAATGCCATAAATATGGCTTATCGATGAATCTGCATAAATCATTTTTTACCATGATTGAGGGAAAATTTCTCGGGCATATAGTGTCTAATCAAATAGTATGAATTGAACCTGAGAGAGTGCATATGATAGAAAAAATATTATTTCATAGAACTAAAAGGAAAATTCAGTCTTCCCTTTGGAAAATAAATTATGTACGTCGTATTATTCCCAACTCTGCAGAGATTGTTACAGATATAACCAACTTTCTTAAAAATGGAAGAGAACTAAAATGGACCAATGAGGCCAAATATTTGTTTTCCTAGATCAAGAAATCGATGATGGAGGCACCTGTCCTCATGAGTCTCGATTATACAAAGGACTTGATGGTTTTTTCATTAATTTTAGAGCACACCATAACTGCAGTCCTCCTCCAAAAGAATGAGCAATGTCAGGAACATGATGTTTAAGGGAGGAGGGGAAGATGGATTTTGAAAACCCAAGATTACGAGTTAGAACTAAAACCTATTAAAATAGTAAAAGGGAAACAATCTTGAAACATTGCTAGCAAAAGTAAATTTTAAGGCATTAGGATTAAATCAAGTAACTCACTTGAGCCTCACTTCCCAGGTTGAAGGCAAAAATTCAGATAAACAACCAAGGTTGTTGTGATTGCACCCTACTGATACGCAAATTAGTCAGAGGTTTAGTACATTTGAATGCTATGATGATATAATTTCTTACCTCCAAACATTATCATGTCCAACTCACTTGAGAAAATATGAGAATTACTCATTAAAACTTAAATCTGTAAAATATTGTATTATAGATATAAAAAAAAACTATATTGGAAATATATAGTAGGAATTTTGTTGAGTTGTATTTTCTCTTATCAGGTTGACTATCTAATAACTCAATTTCATGACGAGTTGTTCGACGGGAACTGCGCTTGGAAAGCCACCACAAATAAAAGCCTAAGAGTTAGCTTCAATTGACTGACACTTTTTTCTGATGTTAATAAAAAGGTCAAGGCATGCCATTAGTGCCAAATTTTCATCAGAAAGTAGAAATTGGTGGCCCTCCCTTTAAAGGCTATCCCTTCTAAGGCCCCTTTTCAAAAACGAGGATTATATTTTATTGGGGAGATACACCCCCATAGTAGTGGTCAACATCATTGGATATTAATTGCTACTATTTTTTTCACAAAATTGGTAGAATCCATACCTGTTAGGTAGACCAAAGATATAGTTGTCATGGATTTTTTAGTCGAAAACATTTTCACGCGTTTTGGTTTTCCTTAGAAAATTACCACTAATAATGTCAAACCCTTATGTTCAGTTGCCTTCCTAATTTTTGGCGATAATTTTAACATCCGACTCAGACACTCAACAACCTACTACCCCGAGGGGAATGGGTTGGCCGAGTCAACAAATACGAAAATTATAAGAATTTTAAAGAAAAGAAATTGGCATATTTCATTAAAACCTGCCCTTTGGGCTGACAAGTTGACTTCTAAAAAATTGATTGGTGCATCTCCAATTCATGAAGTATATAGTATTGACGTTGTTATACCATTGTACTTAGGGATGAAAGTAGTGAAATTATTACAATAAATAAATGAAGATCCTAATGATTTGAATCACAGAATTAATCAAATAATTTGTATTTAGCAAGAGAGAGAACATGTATACGATAAGATAACCAAACATCAAGTAATTGTTAAACAAATATTTGATAAGCGAGCCAAGGAACATACATTTCTCCCAGGAGATTAAGTACTAAAATGGGACAAGAGAAATGAGGACCCGGGAAAACATGGGAAGTTTGATAACCTTTGGCTTGGCCCTTTCATTATTGACAAGGTCGAGGGAGAAAACTCCTTCTCCCTTAAAAATGTTGATGACGAGGTTATTGTCCCTCCTGTAAATGGTGAGTTCCTCAAGCATTACTTTACCTACTGATTTTCATTGATAACAAAAAAAGGAAAAACAAAAAGAAAGAATGTATATTAAAAAAAAGAAAAAAAATGTATAGATAAATACATAATTAAGAAACGAAATAATTCCAAGCATCTCTAGTTGTGAAAATTGAGGTTACTGGCACGAATTGAGTCTTAAAAACAAAAAGTTTGATAATAAAATCCTCATAAGCATCAATTATAATAGTCATCAGATTAATATTTGACCTGTGTTTTGATTTATTATTTAGACATGACTTATTTATTTTACAATTTACGCATTCCATTTGTTTTTCAGAGCATCTTCGACATTGATTCTATATGTGATGCTCAACTATGATTCCATCCGTTGCCTGAAATGTTCAACATGAATTGTTGACCCATTATTATTCCCCAAATGGGATGGTTCCTTTTTACCTATACCATACCGGGGATAGTTGCTCGTACTAATTGGGGGGGGAGATGGGGATGGGCATGCTAATAACTTCACCAAAGATATGGATGCTCGCTGGCAGCAAAGAAATGTTAGTGGCATTAGGTTTTCGCAATGCACGATCTTCCAACCTATTTATGTAGTGATTGCTTCCAATCATGTATGCTTGCTGGAAGTGGAGAAATGTTAGTTGCATTGGGTTTTCCTAGTGCACCATCTTCCCATCATGTAAAATAAAAAGAAAAATCCATGTGTCCATAAATATAGACTAAATGAATCTGCTAATGTTTTAAAATGGAAAAGTAATGGAATATCACTACCATAAAGTTTAAAAAAAAAAAAGGTATGGGTTTTGTGTACTTTTTTGGCATGGTGAATGACTCTGCTGGGGCTCGGGACGCTCGTTAGCAGCATAATGAGATTCATCATTGGAAACTCATGAATAAGGTGTTTCAAAGGGACCCAATCCCTCCGTTTACAGTCCTAATATCAATTTTTCAACATGATGTTCATGAGTTAAGTGTGTATATCAATTCATAGCATTACTTCATGACATGATCTTTATTTTAAAATAAAAAATGTGATAATATATAATTAGTTTGCCTTATGTTGAATTATAAAAAAATTAGGTTGTCAGAAATCCCATGACTAAAAATAAGTATGCATCTATATAACAAATAAATATGAACAAATTCTTAGAAAATATTACCATATATATAGTAAAAAGGTAGCATAAAAATTTACAAAATTATCAAATTTGTCAATTTCTTCATCCGAAATATACAATTCCTCCTTCGATATTACTTTAATTAAAGACTAGAGCAACTAATTACAAACTTCTTTACTAAAAAATCTCCCTAAATCTAAATATACTAGTATGATATCACGATTATTCCTCCTAGCAAGTTGTTGGCATCTGCAATGAGTTGTTCCCCTGGTTCCCTGCAAGATGTAGCTCACGAGTAGTCTCATATATTCTTGGCATGATAGCTAACTTTTCTTCTATTTTAACCAGGCACACCTATACTTCCTCCATTTCCTTGAGGATCCAATCAATTTTTTCATGAAGCGTCTCATGTCAAATGCTCCTAACTTTAGAAGGTTCCCCCATCATAAATTGGCTCTAGCGAAACTCTTCTCTATGTCTAGGTGACGTAGTCTGGAATGTATAATAATGATGATTTAATTTTGAAAACAATTATATTACCACCCTATCTTTCCTTGCAATCAACATCAAATTATGTTACATTTTCCTTTCTAACAATTTTTTTGCATCATGATGGATACAAAAAATAAATACACATGCATGAATCAATTCGGCTACATAACTAAATGTCGCCATTTCATATTATGATTCTGTTAACCTAATGAAAGGTTCCTAGTCCCGATTCTTACCATTTCGCAAGGACATGGCACCCCCAATTGGAGCTGACTATTGCAACTTAATTTTTCGTTGGCATATTTTTGTTTTCATGTATAATCGAGCTTGGTTTCCTATTTACCCGAGCCTTGTGAGAATTAGTAACAAAATCCTTTAACTCAAAAAATATTCCAATATGTACTTACACTAAAATATTTTTTCTTTTTAGTATCGAACCACTATGATTCGATGTTTACCAAGTTTTGATCGATGGCTATGACAATGCGTCAGGCCTAAAATTGAGCCCCTTATAAACATCTTCTTCAAACTTGATAACATCTATTGTATTCTATTCGAGGACGCTCGTATCTCATCAGGTCGAAATGTGTGCGGTTGTTAACACCCCTTTACTGATCTGATGAGGTCAAACTGCCCATTCCAATCTAGATTAATGACAAGTGCATCCTATCGGGCCTAGACTTACATGCAAGTTAATGGGGATTTCAAACGCAGTAGTCTATAACGCGACTTTTTGAAAGTCTTTCCGGCAGATTTTTCCGGTCAAATTCCGGCAGCAATTCATTGGAATCCCAAGTTTGATAGCTAGTTTCTGCACAATCAATGGCTCCCAGGGGTTTTCCAGGGCGCTGAATCCAAATATGCAGTTAAAAAACCATTTTAACTGCTAAAAATCAAGATTTAATCTCATTTCTTCCGCCGGATTCTGTCACCGGAATCTCCAAAAAGTCGCATTATAGACAACTCCATTTCAAACTTGATGGATGGGATAGGGCATGGATTATGTAACATCAATCAACGTGCTTGGAGTAGTTTTAATGTGTTATGATGGTGTATTAAATCCACATTCAATAAAGCATTGCCCTCAACTTCCTTCAACTTCAATTCTCGCATTTGAAATTACAATTCCGCCCTTGCCTGCATGCGGTATAATCAAGGTTAAGAGCTCACTTTTTCCATAGTGTTGAAAAATATAGCAAGAAATTCTCAATTTGATTTTGCCTTGATTATATAGAGAAAATTCGAATTTCCACATCAGCATACAACTTGGATGATGTTAACTTGTGTGACATGGCTTGTGTCACCCAATTTATTTAGTAAATTTGAGTTGCAGGAGTTAGAGTTAAGTTATGCATGTGTGATTTATAATTTGTAGCAATCAAGCCTCAGTTATGTCAAGTTGTTTTTAGTTAAACTAGTTCCAACATTTGGAGGAACTAGTGAAAGGTCAATTAAGCAGTGGGATTTGAGTCGAACTTAGTGATCATCTAGTTAACTGATCAATTAGCCCAAAATAGCTAGTGCATGTAAAGAATTCGAGTTACCCAGTTGAGGTGGAGATTCCAAGGCAGTGTAACATCAGTTGTAGTCTAGTCTTGAGTGTACAAGTGTTGCATGAAGTCAGATGATCAACTTAAGGAATTGCGCAATTTAATTAGAGGAATTTTTCCTAAATAATAGTGGCTAATTCCCCAAGGAACAGTGCAAGGAAATAGGATCTCAAGCTGAGGAAAATTTTGATTAAGTCTTGGTTAGAGGCCTTTAATGAGCATAGAGATAGGTTGTGCACTTGCAGGGTTAGATCAATTGATCAAAGAAATTGTAATACATATTTATTCATTTGATTAATGCAACTAGGCATTGGGGTTTTTAGTACATTGTTTTCCCGAGATAAAAATACTTGTTTCATGTTCGATATTTCTTCTTGTATGTCTCAATTTTTTGTTCTAAATTGCAAATTAATGTCCGTAGAGTAGTAGTGTAGGTTTGTGTCTTGTGATTTTGATTAGAAGTTCATGAGCAGTTGTAAATATACAACCTAATTTCTACATGGTATCAGATTTGGATTCACATTAGAGCAAGAAATTCAAAGTTGTTTCTCAGGAGTTCAAATTTGAAGATCAATGTAAAAATATTTCTTCAGAACCGAGAAGATGGCCTGCAACGGACTGAGGCTAAATTATGCCTTGGAAGGAAACTCTAATTTTGTTGCATGGAAGGACTGCATGGGGGTAGTGTTGGATGATAACGGATTTCTAGAATACATCAAGACACATGTTGCAAAACGTCAAGCATTTGATGCCTAGAACCTTGCTTAGTGGAATAAAGATGTAGTCAAGGTGAGGATAATAATCTTGGAGGGAGTACGGGATCATATTGACTCGAATCTCCATGGAAAAGAAACTTCGTTCGCGATGTTAAAAGGATTGACATAATTGTTCGAGAATACTAGTGACCACAGGAAGTTGGCACTCAAGGATAAACTTTGAAGTATCAAGATGCAAAAGAATGACACTATTTCATAGTATTTGATCAAGTTTAAGCAGTGTCATGATGAACTTGGCAGGGTTGGTGTTAATGTCCCTGAAGAGGACTTGGTAAACTTAGCCCCTTTGGGCCTTCCCAAGATCTGGCATTACTATTAAGATTCGATGAATGGGAGGGAGAAACTCTCGAGTTGGGAGCGTTTATGGTATGATTTGGTACAGGAGGAAATAAGGTGGAACACCAAAGATGGGACTTCATCCAAGGGCGAGGATGAATAAAACTTTGCATCCGCTCGAAAGGAAAAGAAGGGAAAAGGGAATAAATCCCAATCCAACCAAAATCCAGTCAAGGGGGCAAGAAGAAAGTTTTGTCAAAAATTAAATGCTTCCATTGTCATGAATTCAGGCACTATGCCACAAAGTGTCAACATAAAAAGGAAAGCAAGAAGATCTCAAGAGGAGTGGCAGGTGAAGATTTGGCTTCATAATTTCAGCTTGACTTTACCCTCTTGCATGCATGGCCAACACAGTGATGGGGACCGTTTGGTACTTGGGTCACTCAGGTGTATCATTTCCGCATGATGGGGAATATAGACTTTTTTTAGTGACTTGGAGGAGAAATATTTGCATATGCACATCGAGATGGGTGATGAGGGAAGGTATAGCGCGATCGAGATTGGTATAGTCAACTTTCAGAGGGAGTCAGCCTCCCCCCTCAGGCTCAAGGATGTCATGTTGGTTTCGGGACTAAAGAAAAATCCCATCTTTCTTGCAGTTTTGGAAGACTGTTATGGTGTGATCTTCAGCAAAGGAAAGGCATTCCTAAGACAGATAGCCACGGGACAGGTGAAGCAGATTGGAGTTCGTGTGAAAAACCTGCACAAGCTATATGTGGAGGATTGTATTGCATTAAGAACAAAGTCAGAGAAGGTGTAGATTCGTGATGTCAATGAACTTTGGCATAAAAGACTTGGCCATTTGCTTCATGGATCTTTGAATATCATGCAATAGATAACCACATGCCTCCCCAAAGGAGCACTTGAGCAGTAGGATGTATGCAAAGGATGTACTTTGGGGAAGTACACAAAAACCACATTACATGATTGGGACTAAAAATCACATGCAGTCCTTGAAAGGATCCACTTTGATGTCTATGGATCCATCTTGATAGCCTCCACTGCCAAGCACAAATATTTTTTCATTTTTATTGATGACTTCTCACAAAAGTGTTGGATCTTCTTCATGCAGAAGAAGGATGATACATTCTCCAAATTCATAGAATTCAAGGCATTGGTTGAGAAAGAAATGAGCATGAAGGTGAAGGCACTTAGGAGCGATAATGGAGGTGAGTACGTGTCAAATGAATTTAAAAATTTATGTGCAAAAGAAGGCATTTGATGAGAGATGACAACACCCCACAACCCATAGCAAAATGGGGTGGATGAGAGGAAGAACAGTATAATTATGGACATTGTGAGGGTGATGTTGCATGATCAAGGCCTACCTCTACATTTGTGAGCCGAAGCATGCAACACAATAGTATATTTGTAGAATTGGAGTCCTCATCGGATTCTTGGCATGATTATAGTGAAGGAGGCTTTCTCAAGGAGAAAGAGAGATGTGTCACACTTCAGGATTTTTGGAGCCTTTGTTTACTACCTGTCTCTAAAGAATCAAGGAAGAATTTATATTCGATAACATAATTAGGGGTCTTTATGGGTTACGCAGAAACTCCCCACAACTACCATGTATACTTTCCATCCCTCAGAATGACAGTTGTGCAAAGGGATGCAAAATTTGATGATGATAAATCCATGTGGTGCTCTCTTGGGAGGGAGTTTCAAATACCACAAGAAGAGGAGCTTTTAACTCCAAAGGATGAACCTCAATAATTTGTGCATCAACCATAAGTTGAGGAGAAGAAATTGGAGAAAACCACTCAAGAAAAACCATCCATAGAAGGAAGGAAAATGACCAGGGAAGCTGAAAGACATGTGCAGGATGTGAGGGAGAATGTGGGTGCTCCTTCAAATCAACGCAGGCAAAGAAGGTCACCATATCGATACACTAGATACATGGCTCTAATGACTGAGCTTGTAGAGACTGAGCCATCTTCTTTTGATGAATAAGTAGAGAAACCTGTGTGGGTTGATGTAATGGTGGAGGAATATGAATCCATTGTAAAGAACAGTGTTTGGGAAGTAGTCCCAAGACCAACAAATAAATCAGTTGTGGGTTCAAGATGGATCTTCAAGGTAAATCATGTATCAAACATAAGCGTAGAAAAGTACAAGGCTAGATTTGTAGGCAAGGGGTACTCTCAAGTTGAGGGGATTGAAAAGGAGGATATATTTTCTCCTGTAGCAAGGTACTCATCCATCAAATCAATTCTTGCTTTGGCTGCACATATGGGGTGGAAGATCCACCAGATGGATGTAAACACATCATTCCTCAAGTTAGTTATTGAGGAGGAGGCGTATATCGAGCAAGCAGAAGGATTCAATACTTTTGATCAAGAGTCTCATGTGTGTAGACTCAAGTGAGCATTGTGCGGTCTCAAGAAATCGCCCCCATGCTTGGTACACCAAGATCGATAGCTATCTCACTGGTTTGGATTCACCAAAAGTGAAGCGGATGCAAATCTCTATCATATATTTGTAGAAGGTAAATTGTTGATTATCGTCTTATATGTTATTGACTTGATTTTACCTGGTGACAAGAATCTAATCAGATCGTGTAAGGAGGACCTTACAAGAGAGATTGGAATAAAGAAAATGGGTATCATGCACTACTTCCTCTAATTGGATGTATGGCAAGGTGATGGGGAACTGTTTGTCTCTCTAGGTAGGTATGCCAATGAGATACTTCAGAGGTTCCGCATGGATAGTTACAAACCCATGGAGACACTTCTAGTGACCAATTGGAGGAAGAAGGATGCCACTTCAGGTGAGTAAGTGGATGATATTGTTTACCAGAAGTTGACGGGTTCACTAATGTATATTGTGAACACATGACCAGATATGTGCTATGCAATCAACCAACTGAGCCAAGCTATGGTTAGGGCAACCAAATTATTTTAGAGGGTAGCTAGGCATGTTCTATAGTACCTTAGAGGCACTACCCATTTTGGACTATGGTACATACACACAAAGTGAGTGAAGCTATATGTATTCATAGGTGTAGATTGGGTAGGGAGTCCATCAGACTAAAAGAGTACATTAGGTGTAATTTTCAGTGTTGGGTTCGCAACAATTTCTTGGTGCAACATGAAGCAAAGATATGTGGCACTCAGTTAGGTAGAAGCAGAATACATGGCTACTAGTCAAGTAGCGAGTGAGGATATTTGGATGAGAGATACTTGTTGGATCATTTGGTAAAATGATGGATCCAAATATGATCTATTGTGATAATTAGAGTTTCAACAAGCCCTTTGAAAATCTTATTTTTCACAATAAATCCAAGCATATAGATATTCGGCATCACCATATACGTGATTTTGGGAAAATGCAGATAATGTTGTTGCAATACATTCAGACATAGGAACACGATGTTAATAATTTGACAAAGGCCTTGTTAAGAGGTATTTGAGTTCCACTGGTGCAAGATAGGGGTGGTTGATAATCCCTTTCTTGTTGAGAGTGAGTTTTGAAAAATGTAGCAAAGAATTCTCAATTTGATTTTGCCTTGATTAAATTGAGAAAATTCGAATTTCCACATCCACAGACAACTTAGATGATGTTAACTTGTGTGAAATAGCTTGTGTCACCCAATTTACTCAGTAAATTCGATTTGGAGGAATTGGAGTTCAGTTTCTCATGTGTGTGTTACATTGGACAAATCCCTCTTATGGACAAGAGCGATCTCCCTAGATCCTTGACGGAAACTAGAAACAATCAAGACAATTGAACTGACTCTTTCCCTAAGTTGGACTTGTTTGAATTATAAGAATTAAGGCTAATGGATGAACCTCTTACCTATTTCACGAAATTCTCGATGAAGATCCCTTGTTGTGATTTGATGCAGCTCCTCAATGCTTAACAATACCCGCAACCATAGACCATAAAAGGATCAAAAGCATATGCGATATAATAATCCAAACAAAACTTAACCTAATGATCAAGGAAATTAGGAATTGAATTTGCCTTAATAAACATTATAGACAATTATAAACCATTCATCATTCCAATAAGACAAATCAATGGGAGAAAGTGTTCATTTTTATTAATCAAAGATAAAGAGGAGCCTTACAACCTTCGCCTTGATGTCGTGAGTCTCCTCCCAAATGTATTTAATCTCCTCCTTAGATGACAAGCTTTCCAATCTCGAACTAACAACATAATTTTATCTTCTCTGAGTTCTGACCTCCTCAATCCCTCTACCCTCTAGTCATTTTATAGGCCAAAAGGAAGAAGTTTCAAATCCAAAAGAGGGGGATGAGACCCCTTAATTGAGGGATTAGGTTTCCATGAGGAAAGGGACTAAGATGCATCATCTGAGGGTTATAGTTCGAATAGTCATCACCTGGAAGCTTTCAGTTTGGAAATATTCGACCAACTATGTTTCTAGCATGTACCTTTTATTTTTACTCTCTTGAATTCACCTGCGTTGGTTTATAGTGGCAGACAGAGCGCAGATCTGTGTTATTCTCAGAGTCAATTCCAGCGAATGCATGGAAAAATCTGGGGAAATCAGCGTAGGTGAAACTTGACAAGTTGTGACAACTATTTTCCCCAAATTTCTCATCTCCTTCAAGATATTTTTGGTTGTTGGAATTCTAAGGGAGTTCAATCAAACATGTTCACAGATGGTAAAAATACCCATAAACTAATCAAGTGTCATGGTACATGTAACAAATTATACCCTAAAGTGCTTTATCATTCCAAGCATTGGATCAATGACAATGGTTGGAAACCTATAAGGAACATTCAAGGGTTACAATGCAAATGTATATCAATAGTCATCATTGAGGTAGGCATTCCCATACTCATATTAAAGTGAACTCAATGAACAAGCATGGAAAAATAAAAATCATAGAGATAGTAGACATAATATAGACACAACCATATGCCATAATTTGGTCTACATAATCATGAATATAAAATCTCCTCGCAACCTGGATTGATGAAACTAGATCCAGGGTATTAGTCTCCATCTCTTAATACACAGTACGAATCTAACCATGTGAGTGAATTTTTTGAAGTCGAACATGTCAGAAACCACTGTATTACTGGTCAATGATGTGAATCGTTAACAAGTGCGAGAGAAAACACTAATAATGAAAATGGTTCTCAAGGTACTTCCAGTACAATCTATAAAGTGTGAATAAGTGACCTGAATTCAAACACTCATAGAATCGTTCGATTGAAGGCCAATGATGAGAACCTTTCATCGTAGGTGAGAAACCTACCATTAAGGCATGCATGCCTCAAGGTACTGAAGGTTTCTAGATCAACTTCCTAGATAATGAGTTGAAGTCGATAGGAAGCGATCTGTTGTAGGAAAGGCCTATGACATGAAACACAATGGCAAGTTTTGAAAATAGCTTGAAAGGACTGACTCAAGGATCGCTGATGCGATTGAAGGATAAAATTTTCAAAGGAACTTGAACTGAGGTTAAACTTCCCTTGAACACATAACGAAATGACAATTTACTTGACAGCATTTGACTTAACGATAATACCCAAAACTATTAATACTTTCAATGAGGTTCAATTAATTGTAAGACAAATGGATTTCCCAACTCGGACATGAATGTGACGGAGTGTCATGTTCAAGAGTGACATGCTACCTTTAGAAATGAAAATGTAAAATGGACACCTTTTCCTAATTTCCCCCCACGATTACTACCAAGTACCTCTTTATTTTTTACAAGCTTGAGGAGGATAACATATGCTTGTATTGTAAGCTCGTCCTTCAGATGAGTCCATCGAAGTATTTTTAATGAACCATAAGAAGGAATGGTTCGATCCCATTATGCTTAACAAGTCCTCTATTGTTTAGTTTTTACGAGTCCAATAAAGGAGTAACTTGATGTCATTTTCTTTTAAAGAGTTTGAAAAAGACACAAAAAGGAAACTCATTTAATTCTTTTATCGTAAAATTTTAACGACTCCGGAGAAAGTAAAGCTCAACGTTTTTCAATTTTAGAGAGTTAGAAGAAACATATAAGTAGACTCCGTCAGGTTCTTTTTCGTAAGTTTTAGCCCCTTAGGTCCGAAAAAGGATAAAATAATACAAGAGAGAACTCTATTGACCATGTTCGATCAAGGTATACCTTTTTCGCAAATATTCTTAACTCGGTCTATAAAAGGGGTAAACTTATACTGAGTGGATGGTTGTTCATTTACTTTTACGAATTTGGACAAACAATTACTCGATAATATTTTCATTTTAAAAAAGTTTGGAAAGGGCTTAAAAGAGGACTCCATGATTTTCACTTTTTGTAATTTTTTAAGAACATGAAAAGTGATAAAAGTCTGCTAAGTAGTGAAAATGATTTATCCTTGCTTTGTAACCTATCCTGCACATTTAAACTCAATAAATCGTTATAACTACTCAAAAATAAAAATAAAAATTCCCTCCTAAAAGGTTTTAAACATAAAAATAATATTTATTTTTAGCTTAAAAACCTATAAAAGTGGAAAAAGTAATTTATTTTTCACCATTTGCATTTTTACCATTTGAGAGAAGAGGGAGGAGTTTTTTTACCACCAGACTTCTAGGACTGATTCCGAGCTAATTGGTGGACGAAATCACAAATTGCTTCTTCCAGGTAGAAGATATCTCCTTAACTTAGCTTTTTATTTGTTCAAATTTCCATTTCAAGCTTTTAGTTAATTTTTTTGGGGGCAAGGATTTGTCAAAAAATGTGCCATCGGCCCTGCGCTGATTTCCTTCAGTTGAGCCCACATAGTCGGGTAAAATTTTCCACATGGAAAATCGTGGCCTGGGCGGATAATTTCTAGAAAAATCCATGCAGTTGCGCCCTGTTTGTAAAATGGTGACAATGCAGGCAACGAGGGTTTATTTTTTGAAATATTTGGGCCCAAAAAAACATGAGATTGACCTAAAAAATGATTCTAATCTTTTTAAAATTGGCATTTCAGGCTAATTCATTGTTTGAAATGGAGTGGAGGGAAAGAGAGCATGAAGCCAATGATTTGGCAGCTTTGGCAGATCTAGCTACCATGCAGGCTCTGAGAACTTGTGGCCTCCTAAATACTGGTTGATTCCTGAGATGAAAGCTCAGGTAGATCTGATGACATGGCTGGTAAGAACATGGAATGTCTAGGAAAAATGTCTCATGATCAAAGATCATTGCGTTACCACTGACGCCGATGACATCTATTTCTTGACTGGGATTTCTCATTGGGGAGCCGATATTTCATTATTTAGACAGGGGACAAGAGAGATACTACTGATGGGTATCTACAGTGCTTTTATAGAGTTGTATCACCCAAGGATGGCAGGATTGATATTTAGACCATCGAGCTCTTGCCCCTAAGAATCATTACTTTCATTATTAGCAAGTTGCGTGGTAGCACTGCCCTTCATTTAGCCACACGGGAAAAAATGCAGACTGCCATGGAATGATGGGAATCCATGGTGTTCAATTGGTGCAAGGAAATGGTTATAAACATGAAGGGACAACTGACTAGATGCGAAAATGGGAAACTGAAGAATTTCCATTATGGCGCCATTCTTATTGTTTTTTCCCTAGAGAGGATTCCTCTTCTCTAGCCACAACAGAGTCTAGCAGATGAGGGGGAACCTAGGGATTCATGCATGATGAGGTGGGTTGCACTAATGGCACGTCATGGAGGCGATGGACTAGTAGTGAGGTACACTCCTAATTTTTTTTACTTGTTAGGCCAACAAATCGTTTCGATTGAGGACTTCCCATATGTCGGGATGGATTACAGAGGTGATCCCGATATCCCACTACCAGTCAAAACTCAGTGGGGTGACCTAGGTGAGAGTTTCTCATTTTGACATGTTTTAAATTTTTAAATTTTTTATGTGTTTTTGTCTTCAAAGGTTAATTATCCAAAATGTATGCATAGATGTGGGCCCAAACTGACTAGTAGGGTTGAGACGTTTTGACAGACGAGGCGAGCAACCTATAGCGACTGTGGCAGCTAATCTATAAGCAGTAGAGATTTTGACAGAGTTGGAACACAACCTAGAGAGGTTGACTTGAATATCCCAGAGACTGGGATGAATGACATTCTTCTCTGATATCAGAGACATGCAATTGGGGTTCTAGGGCCGATAAGACGATTACTATGTCGAGTCGCTTGTGTTGTTGTTTACTATCATGAGCATCATCATGCTTAGTTGTTCTAGTTTCTAGGACCACATTTTTTATTTTTGGTTCCAGAATATTCGGAAAATAAAGGCCACGAGGCTTTATGTCCTAAGATAACATATTTTGTAGACACATTTCTATGCAAACTCTATTTTAATGAAAAAATACTACTTTTGCCTACAATTTATCTTGATCAATATATGAATAAATATTGTTTTTAATTCACAAATGTCACAAATGTATATTTAACACATGATTAGCCAATGCATCTGCCAATGTGTATAAATATCCTAGAATGTGTTGATATTCAAGATAATCAAATTTTCTTTCCAAAAGACAGACCCATAAAAACATTCTTAACATTGTTGGACTTCTTACTGTATAGACATTGTTTAAATGCAATACTACGAGCTACGAATCTAACCTAATGATCAAACGTCGAATACCAAATGTGATGCCATCAGATAATAACTCAATGAATGTGCTATATTCTTTGATGTTATTTTTTTTTTACTTAGGCATATTCCATGAATAGAGACTAACTCATCACTCGGTGAATAGATAACCCAGGTTGCGGAAGATAAATTCTAAGTGCTACGACTAGCGCCATCAGCAAAGCCAATGTAATTCTGAGGGAATGTCAACATTTGCAAATCAAGTGAAAAACAAGATAAGCAGGAAAAGTAGCAGAAAAAGTGAAAACATTAACTATCACACATACCTAAAAAATGGTAAATAATGTACAAATATCCACCAAAATTTTATACATAATATTTCTTTAGGTAAAGACCATTTTTGGGTTTTCCTAAAGGAATAAAATCATAATCAACTAGCTCATAGGCTCCTTTAACTAATACTTGTTTTATGATGTAAGGGCCATGCCACATGGGTTGAAATTTCCCGCGCCTAACCTGTCATGAGCTTGATCATGAACCAAGACTAGGTCACCCTCTGAATATGAACGAGGATTGATGTTTTGATCAAATTGAGATTTGATGCGTTTTTTGTGAGCTTCACTAGCCAGTGCGGCATCACAATGATTTTCATCTAAACATGCTAAATGTACAAAACATTCTTCATCTGCATAGGGAGTAGACAGTAATTCTATAGCTAGTTTCAGGGATGGGATTTCACATTCAATGGGTAATCTTCTTCCAAACCATAAACAAGTTGGAAAGGAGTAAAACATGTCGATGTTTTTGCAGTAGTACATTAAGCCCACAACACTGAAAAGAGCATGGAATGCCAATTTCCTTTATGAATACAAACTATTCATTTAATCATATTGGTTAGAACTTTATTGACAACTTCAACTTGACCATTATTTTGTGGATAGTGAGTAGATCTATCATGGCGTAGGCCAAACTGTGCGGATAGTTCAACCATCATAAAAGTTATGAGAATGAATACCATGATCTGTAACAATGGCTTGCGAGACACCAAAGTGAGAAATCACATGATTGAAAATGAAAGTTGTTGCAGTTCCATAATCGTCTTTATATGTAGGCATTGCCTTGGCCCATTTCGTAAAGTAATCGACTACAAGGATAATATACCCATGCCCCCTAGTCAAGTGAGAGTTATAGGTGAAAAAATTGATGCCCCATTTGGAAAAAGGACCGACAACTATGATAGGGTGAAGAGGAGCTAGAGGTGCTCGCATTTTGCGATCATATATTTGGCAATTATGGAATTTGCGAACTGCAATAATGCAATCTTTAAACATTGAAGGCCAAAAATAACCGACACGTAATATCTTTTGGGCAGTAGAATACCCAGACATATGACCACCACATGCTCTATAATGGTAGTCATTTAATGTTTTTTTGGTCTCTTGGAGAGTCAAACAATGTCGAAACATAGAATCAGTACCACGACAATTAACAATGTCACGAATAATATTGTATTGTTGGGATTGATATCCGACGACAATTAGTTTTAGATAACTCGGGCCTAAAAGTTTGGGTTTGGAGATATATAATGATATCTCCATACCATGGATCTAACGCACTAATAAGAAAGAGAGATTCATCAGCAAAGGAATCTTCTCCTATAGTTTCTATATCAATATGAGGAAAGTCACACAATAGTTCAGTGAAAAACAAAGATTTGTTTGATTTAGATTTTTCAAATTCTAAATCAAACTCTTGTAATATAACTATCCATTTGGAGTATTTTCCCCCTAGCAATTGCTTAGTAAGAATAAACATCATAGGGTTTCAATCTGAAATGACAGTTGTTTTTTGGAGAAGTATATAGTGACGAAATCATTGAACAACTTGAACAACTTCCAAGGCTAGCTTCTCCGCATGTGCATACTTAATCTCAATCTTAGTGAGATTTCTACTCAAATAATAAATCACATGTTCGCTGCTAGAATCATACTCTTGGACTAACACCATGTCAATAGTGGCATCAAATGCATCTAAGTACATAAACTAATCTCGATGATAATCAGGTGGATGAAGTAATGGTGCATTGGTCAGTGCATGTTTTAATGCGTTAAAAGCTTTATCTGCAAGCTCATCCCAGAAAAATGGAATTCCCTTTTTCAACAGTCGAGTAAAACCCTAGGTTAGTTCAACATAATTGTGGATGAATCTACGAAAAAGTTTGCTTTCCCTTGCAAACATTGGAGTTGTGGAAGGCTAGAAGGTGCAGGCAAATTCAAAATTGCCTCTACCTTAAGGGGGTCAACACGAATGCCCTCTTTCAAAATGATGAAACCTAGAAGCTGACCCGATTGTACACAAAATACACATTTGTGCGGATTCAAGTGAATATTGTAATGCCTGCACCTAATGAAAATTGCTCTTAAGTGCAATGTGTGATTCTGCCTTTTCATTGAATGAGCTGGCAAGTCATCTAAATAGGGTTGAACAATATGCTTGATATCATGGAATGAATAAGACATTATTCGCTGAAAATTTGTGCCAATATTTTTCAGGCCAAATGGGAGTTTTCAATAAGCAAAAGTCCCCCATGGGCATATAAACATGGTTTTTTACTGATTAGCAGGGAGTATTTTTATCTGATTGTAGCCAGAAAATACATCCATGAATGAAAAAAATTCATTCCCAACACAGTCATCAACAATTTGGTCGATATACGAAGTTGGATAATTGTCCTTGGGACAAGCTTCATTAATATATCTGTATTCAACACATACTCGAATAGTTCCTTGTTTTTTATTAACAGGTGCAATGTTTGATACCCAATCACTCAAAGGAACTAGGTAAATTAATCTTTATTTCAACAAATTTTCAACCTCAGTTTTTATAGCAACAACTTTTCGTGGATGTATAGGACGTAATCATTGTCTAACAGGCTTAGCATCCGAACAAGTTTTTATCTCATGTACAACTATGCTAGGATCGATTCCTAGCATTTCTTTGTCTAACCAGGCAAATATGTCGTGGAATTCCTAAAATAGGGATTTATAAGTTTGAATATCTTCTAAAGAACAAGAAGCTCCTATATGAACATTTTTAGTTATCCCTGGTTTCACTGAGATGTTTATGGGTATCGTTGTCGATATGTTCCCTAAATTCTGTTCATAATCAAAAGAAAGGGTAGATGTTGGACATTGAGGATCACTAAGAATCTCATATGAAAACATAGATGATAAATTATTCTAAATTTTGTCAAAAGATGGCAATAAGATTGAATGATGATGAGTATCGTTCCATGGCATTTTGTCCAAGGTCATAACTTCCATAATCCCTTCATCAGTTAAAAAAAATGCATTAAAAGGATCAGGCATAGAGATTGGTTCCAAGCACGACAAATGAGAATATTCATCAATAATCGTATTCATACGATTGTTTTTAGATATTGATAAGTTGGAAAAGGATTGAATTTCCTCATAAGCCAACTCAAAAGGGATATGAGGCATCTCATTGCCATATAAGACTATTTCTGACTCTAAAGGTACTTTCCACGGATCTCCCGATTCGAGTACTTTATGTAATCATGTTAATCTAGGCAACATTATGAGGGAAATTGGGTGGAGGGAATCCAAAATTTCCCATCAAAGATGAGTCTTTGAGAAGACCAACACCAACTTCTTCATACAAAGTCATTGATTTTCTAACAAAAGGAACACTACCAATGGAGTTAGGGTCTGAGGTATAGTAGGATAATTGGTCTACCTTCACAATTCTTCCTTTGTGAAGAAACATTATCATCCTAAAATATGACGACACTATTGCCGCCATGGCTTAAGTCTAGCTCCGACCAAGAAAAATTTTATAGCCAAGTTTAGCATCAACAACCTCAACGTCTATTGAAATTGTTTTACCCTCTAATTCGATTGGTAAATCATTTAAAAGACTGTAAGGACGAAAACCTCTTCCATCAAAGGCTTTCAAAGTTGTGGGAGATTGATTGATTGTTGGAGAACCTAAATTTTTCCAATAGGCAATGGACATAATACATGTCGATGCTCCTTCATTAATCATTATTTGAAAAACTCGTCAAGTTTTGACATGGAATGATATTTGAAAAGCCAGTTGGTGTGGGAGATGTGGGACATGATTTTCGAGATCAAAAACAGTAAAATTGGAGTCATGAGGATCTGTTGCTCCAATGGTTGATTATAATAAATTCCTTTGTGTTGGACAAGTCTGCAGCACTTCAAGAGCTGACATTGTTGAAGGTGACATAGCCAAATCTTCGACGATGTTATAGTTCTGAGTAGCCCCAGCATGAGGGTTAAAGGCTGACTTTCAAAGCATACCCTTAGGAGATTGATGAATTATCATATCAGGGTTTGGTTTTTCAATATGTAATGGCTCAGAAGGAGGAGTAGATGTGGAAGTTTGTCCAGCTTGACTGGAGTCATCTCCATCTTTAACAACACTCTTTGATGTATAATTTTTGGATCACGTTGCTACCATAAATTAGGAACACATCATCATGATATTTGTCAATGTGGATGAGGAGGATTGGTCATGAGAAACCATTTTGTTGTCTTGAGGAGGAAATGGGTCCTTCAAAACACCAGGAATGGGTGAACCTTTGATAAATTTAGAAACTTCAGCATGATGTGGGCACTCCTTGGTGTAATGATCTTCATCGCAAATTAGGCAAGGATAATGAGGTTTCTTCTTTTCATCAAACAGTTCGTTCTTGTTTGATTAATCCTTGGAATGATTGTATTGTTTAGCTTTCCCTTTTCCCTTTTTCTTATTTCTGGATTGCTTACCTTTTCTGGTAGATGATTCTATGAATCTCCGAAGTAATTTTGGGAGAGGGACCTTCTTCAGGTGAATCAGATAGAGCCAAAATCTGAGTTTTCTTAGAATTTTTCATTTTATTCTTATATTTTTGGCTCACTGAACCAATCATACCATCAGCGACATGTGATCCTGTAAGGGCTGGATTAGTTTGACTAGGGCAGGGTAAATATGGGACCTTTCCATACAAAGTACAAGACTAAGTATAAACAAGATTAAGGTATTAAGCACGAGCAATTACTTTATGCTCAGTTACAACACCTCCTTTGGCAACATCTTCAGTATTACTAGTAAAAGATATTTTATGAACCATTCGGCCAAAATCTAGTCTGGAATGTAAACTTTAACCAAACGACGTCTTCATCTCCATTCATGAATGTGATCTAAGATATGGGTTGACGTTGACTATTTTAAAGAGGCTAAAAGTTTAATTCCATTATCATATCGAATGGGCAACTGAAAATGGGTCAAAAAAGTTGTTGTAAGGGCATTAAATGTACTAAAGGAAGCTCACGAAAATTCTACATACCATTTGGTTTCCAAACCAGTTAAGTTTCATTGAAAAATTTGTAATCTAATGGAATCGTCAATTAATGAGTTGGATGCACACCAAAGATGATAGGTCATAACATGGTTTGTTGGCTCTTCACCTGACTTACCTTCAAATTTACGGATTTCAGTGGGAAACTTAGTAGGAATGGTCAGCAAAAACGATAAATAAAGAAGAGGATCATTAGTTAACTGAGAGAGGCCAGGAAAATCCAAAGTTGCAATGAAAGGAAACTGGTGGTTAGGATCTTGAGGTGCATAGTGATAAACTTGAGGGACAAGTCTTGTACCAGGAGGAGGATACCCAAGATATCTTGGAATATCCTAAGTAGTTGGAATCTGCATACCTCTTGGATATCCAGGATTAGACATATCATATTTCGGTTGCATAGGTACTTGAAATGTATGACCTGGGTATGGTTGATTCTGAAAAGGAAGACTCTGGCCCATTTGAACTTGAATGAATTATCCTTGAAAGGGTTGATTTTGCAAACGTTGACCTTGGAGAAATTGAGTTTGAAAAGGTGGATCTGGATCTTGAACAAACTGACTCTAGGATTGACCTTAGAAAGGTTGAACTTGAAATGACACTTGCATATATGGGACATTAGGTTGTACGACAGGTATTTGGGGCATGGATGGAATTGTAGCAATAGATTGAACACAAGATACCTGAGGGATAGACTGAACAAGGGGTTTCACCATTACTTGTGATGTAAGCGGGACATTTACCTGTGATACTCCTGGAATGGGAGTTTGAGATGAACCTGAACCTAGATTTTGAACAGTTGTTGGTACAACAGACTAAACCAATGTTTGAGGAGTAATCGGGATAGGACGCTGGAGTGGTTGTTGGGTAAGTTTCGATGGATTAACCTAGGAAGTTGGTTGGACTTGAAAAGGCATACCTTGAAAAGGCATACCTTGAAAAGGTAATTGTTGTGTAGTTTTCCAATAGGTTGAACAGGTTGATACACGGGAACTTGAGAAGCAACTGGAATCAACTGTTGATTTAACGAAAGGTTTCAGATTGTATTCATTCCAAGGTAAGGCATTCCAATGGTGGGTTGATGCATAATAGGTTGACCAAAACCGATTTGAGGCATTTGAGCATAATTAAGATATTGTATGGTAAGGGTTTTCCCCCCAGTTGTAGGGTAGGATCCACCTAAAGGTTTTCCTCCGAGTGAAGGATACGATGGTTTCCCCCCAGGCAGGTAATAACCACCTGTTGGGTTGATTTGAGAATTACCAACATTACCGAAAATCATATTAATAAATTGTTCGGATGTCAAACCTTAATTAGTAGGATTAATTACACCAATTGACATGTTTGAAGATGAATTTGAGGAAGAAGATCCTGAATAAGCTCCAGCAAGAGAGTGATATCCATGCGTTAGAAAACCACCATATAATGTTGACTCCGGATGTTAAAACTGGAAACTAGGGCCAAAATTCATGCAGATCATCTTATTCATGGATGATAATATGTTCATTATATTCCTCTTGTCGAGAGGTGTAGGATTGATCTAAAGATCATCCGATTCAGATAAGTATTCATGGAGATATTAATTTATTTTGATTATGGAATTATTATCAAGCCAACCTACAACTCATGTAGGCTTAGAAGCCCAACAATCGCATCTATTCAAACATCAACAATTGTGTCTAAATACAGGAGGACTTTTCGTCATTTTCACTCACTCATCTCATCACATCTCTCTCTCTACTGCGCAGAAAAGAGTCCCTTCTCTATTGCGCAGAAAAGGGTCTCTCTCTCACACATGTGAAGCCAAAAGTTGTTGAAACTGAAGCGGCAACTGCAAATCCAAACTTTAACCAACGTGGACCATCAAACCTTCTCTTCTAATCTACAATGTAGGTTCATTTGAAACTCCTCTGAAAGCTGCAACTTTTGGTGGTAGAATCAAGTCAATCTGACGGACGGTTTGTGAGATATCGACTGCCCTAGTTTGAAGGAAGCTGCTAAAACTAAAGCTGCAACTACAGAAGTGAAGTTTAACCTGCGTGGACCAGAATATCTCCTCATATGAACTATGTTGTAGGTTCATTTGAACTACGTTGTAGGTTCATCTGAACCTCCTCTGAAGGCTGCAACTTTTGGTGGTGGAATCAAGCTGATCCGACGGTCGGTTTGTGAGATATCAACTGCCCTAGTTTTGATGATGAAGCCGCTAATGCTGATGTTGCTGATCTATGGTTTGCTACTGCTGATATAAGTCAGATTTATTGTACTATTTCTCTCTGTTGAATTATTGAAGATAAAAGAATATTTGATCAAAGGGTTTCCCCACACATTGTGGGGTTTGTCCCTTGCTAGCTGCCACATCTTGTGTCTCTTGTCTTGGCTTGTTTTTTGTCGATCGTTTAATGTTCTATCTACACTTTACTTTATGTACATGTGATTGCTAATCTGTGGAATATAATAAGAAAAAGAAGTAAATTGTTATAAGCATAGAACATACCATAACTTAACACCTGAGAAGTATAAAACATATATGTGTCTCATGAGGTACTTCTAAAAGCCATCATAGACCAGTCAAAACCTGGTACGATAGAGTAAGGAGTCATGTATCATGGAATCCCTTGTCCTAAAAAGTTCAAGGTTGTGAAATACCAAGGGTCAGGGTGAAGAGATCTAAACAAAATATCTGAAATATCTGATGATTCATTGGTAGAAACTGTTGGTTCTTTCTCTTCATCTGAAACAAATTCTTTGATGCTAATGAGACCAGGAGGGAGACTATTGGTAATAATTAGTTTCACACACAGTGAATGCAGAGGATCTAAAATATGCGATGTAGTAGGTGTATAAGATTTAGGTTCAGAAATATCAGACTCAGGTTCATCAATATATGGTTCATAAATGGGATTCATATCTGAAAAGTCTCTAGTATCTTATTTAGTTTGAATGAGTTCAATAATTTATAGATCAGTTCCTCCTGAGTGTGATACTAATTTCTAAATTTGATCAAGTTCAGTTTTTGTCACTTCAAGGCCTAAGATAGTAGATGTTATAGTTGATCAACTTCAATTCCTTTTACATCAGAGTCTATAATAGTAGAAGTTTCAGTTTCTGCTCCAATTCTGGATCCCAATGATTTAGATTTTTTGGCTTTTACATTTTCTAACTGACTTGGTGTATACTCAAGGGGGTCCCCAAGTATCCCACATGATTGTCTTGGTGATTCCGCCACAATGAAAACATTACAATTAATAGATCACACAATATCTAAATTACACCTAAAGTCTCTGAAAAGTAAAAACAACACAGAAAGTAACACACTAAAAATCTAGGAATTCAAACCATGTAAACTGACTCTTCATAGAGATCAATAATTACTAGTTGGTGATGAAATCCAATGTCACAGTGATCAAGGTGAAAATATTTATAGAAATGAGTGTTTGGAACCAGTTACCCTGACAATCTACTTAATGAAACATTCTGGTGCAAGTAACTTTTCTATAAACCATCTCGAGCAAAGATTACCCTCCAAAAAGTCCAAGTGAGTCTAGTCAACGTTTCTTCCAGGTATAGCAGGACCTTTCCTTTGTCATCACCTTAGGTAGAGCCCCAGGATTATAGTCACTAAGTTTACCAAATACAACAATTTTACCTGGGGGAACAATCGCAGATCGGATGTGGCGACTCCGTTGGGGAACTCCTCAGATAAATTCACTAAACCAGTCTACAGCCCCACAGAGGAAGAAACCGACCTATGAAGGTCTCGGCCGACCTGTGTTGTTGTGTTTTTTAGAAAAAGTTCCCAAAAAAATAGAGTAGAAGCTAGCTCCTAAGAAGCAAACGCGTAATACACGATCAAATCCTGATCCAAATAGCCCAGCTGTTGTTGAAAATCCGAATTTAATTCCTAAGATCATTAGAAAACAAAAGCAAAAAGAAGACCCAACTGTTGCGAGTCCTAAAACATTTCAGCCAAGCAGTGTTCCAACCCCTGTCAAAGTTTTATTCCGGTCAACCCCAAGTTCCCCTGGTTCATCACCTCCTTCTCCAAGCAGCTCCTCTACACCTCAATCCCATACTCCTACTACCCCTACTACTCCTTCTACCCCATTTGTTCCTGTTATCCCCATTGCCCTAGCTGTTCCGCTTATCCCCATCATCATGGCTAGATATGTGCCCTTACAACTGCCTGCTAATCCCGGGGCTATGCCTCAGGACTACCAGTCAAAAATTACCTACTTTGATGGTGCAACCTCCTGCACCGCCCTACAGCATACAAATAAAATGCAGGATTATTTCGAGAGTTATGAAATAGATGATGAGAGTGTAAGAATGAAGATTTTTGTCCAAAGTTTGACCGGTGATGTCAGAGCCTAGTTTAGGGCACTTGCACCCAATTCTATATTAAACCCTGAAGCCTTATACCAAGCATTTATTAACAGATGGGAGAAAAATAAAGATGTTGAGATGGCATATCAGTTAAGGGAAAGAGCCCCTCAAAGCCTTGCAGAAATGCAAGATGTTGTTGTTAGTGTGGAAGCAAATCTAATTGCTAAAAGAAACAGAACTAGAACTAAGAGAAGAACCACTTTCAAAGAAGAACCCTCAGCCTTCGATCAGAAGCTAAATGCTATCATCAGTGGCATCCATAGGCTGGGAGATAGAGTAGACAATGTTGAGAGAAAAACTTCATGGGAGGGTCAACAACCCAATGCCATAAGGAACCCGAAATTCAGAAAAACTCAAAACACAAACGTTGGAAGGGCCAATCCCGACCATGAAATTAGGCCTCCTTTTCAAGAAAACTATGCGGAAGCATCTACATCCACTGAGCCCACATATGGGACTCATATGAACTTGATAGATTCAGAAAATGAACAACAAATCTTTCTTACGGAAGAAGACCGACCATATCCTGATGCAAAACAATTTCACACCAAGTCGGGAGAGTCCTTCGACTTTAAACAAGGCTATGATACCGCTATGTACGAGGTACACAAGCAATGCAAATTAAGAACAAGGACCATTGATGTTCCCCCATCTAGCAGAACAAAAGATAGCAAACAGCTCAACAAAAGTAAAGGAAATATCACCAACAATCAACCAGCTGACAACTCTGTCCCAAACCCTCATCAGGTAACTGTGGAGGATGTAACAGACACACCCTCTCCTGTTGATCGGCCTCTACCTCCTTCCTCTCCAAAAGAAGATCTGAATAGCACTCCCAAAAATCTTCCCAAAACAGAAATACCACAAACTGTCACACATCATGACATAGATATTCCAAAAGAAAACATACAGAGGATGCCTGAAAAAAAGAAATTCGCCACTATCAACGCGAGGAACTCATTGGAAAAATCATTCAATTTAGAAGCCGAGATTGGAAAACTCAAGATTTCCATTCCCCTCTCGGAACTTGCCAAACATGATGTATACAAACAATAAATTCAAAGGTCACTTCAATTACCATAAGTAAGGGATGATGTAAACGTTTTAGATGATAACCCTGAACTACTGTTTGGTCCAGAAGTTAACGGAAAAACAACATATGGACCTGTTCCACCTTTTTATGTCAGTCTGCACATACATGACAAAATACTACATAATGCTATGTTTGACTCAGGTGCCTCACATAACCTTATGCCTAAAGCTGTAATGGAAAGGTTGAATCTTGATATCATAAGACCGTACAAAGATCTGTATTCCTTTGACTCAAGTCAAGTCAAATTCTTAGGCTTGATCAAAGACCTTTGTGTCTCTCTAGTCCAATTCCCCAACAAGACAATCTTAATGGACGTAGTAGTTGCTGACATTCCCACAAAGTATGGCATGCTCCTATCCAGATCATGGGGAGCAAAATCGCAAGGGTCTCTTCAACTCGACCTCTCTTATGCCACTATATCTGTCTTTGGGCAAACAAAGAGACTATATAGAGAAACGTTAATGAAGTATGTGGTAAGCAGTGAGGAAAAGCCCCAAAATTTTCCAATTTACTCAATCAATTCCGATATGGATTCTTTTATTTTATTTAATGTTAACACCAGCCCTCCAACTAATGATAAGTCGTTATCCTTGGAGCCAGAAACGTACATCAATGAGGAATCGGTTGCCAATACCCGCGAAATTGTCTCAACAATCAAGGCAACCAAAAAACAACAAGAAGAACATCCCGAAACAGAAATTGTAAGTCTGCCCGATCCTCAAAAAACTGAAACTCTCAATACAAACCTAAAACAAGAAATCACATGGTATTTAAAGTTTGATGGTTTAGTTAACAAGTTAGGAGCAGGGGCCAGAGCATGGATTTAAAATACACTTGATAATCACGCACAAGGCCATTCCTATAGACTCAATTTCAGATGTACAAACAACATGGCAGAGTATGAAACTCTTCTCTTAGGCCTTAAGCTGCTCAAAGTCCTAGGAGCTACTAAAGTGTCCATCCTAGGTGACTCTGACTTAATTATACAACAAATGAAAGGTAACTTTGTCACTAACGATAGTAGAATGAGAGCTCACAGAGCTGCTGCCATCGAATTACTCAATGCCTTCAGTGAATTCAAGCTTGCCAAAATTGCACGAGATCATAATATTCATGCCCACAGTCTAGCAACCTTTGCTAGCACATGCAAGCTTCCCTTTGAACCAAATCACCATTTCACCGCTGAAATAAAACACAGACCTTCGATCCCTAACAATGTCAAGGATTGGCAGGTATTTCAAAATGATGCCCAGACTAACAGTTTCTTAACTCTTCAAGACGAATTTTCCAACACAAACATTGACATGGATGCCATGACCGACTCACAACAACTAGCAGAAGAAAATCACCTGACTGTAACAGCTGCAACAACTAAACAAATCCTTAACCGAATTGTTTTTAACAATACAAACATAGAACAGCTGAAACAAATCTGTTTAGAGGAAACAACCAAAGCAGAGGATGAGTTTATTGATCTAAAGAGTAATGTTCTACCTGCCAGCCTTACTCCATTGGAAGACATGTTGGATGACAATGATGTGCCCAAAAAGCCAAAGATGGAACCTCTGAATGCTGCTATAAAAGAACACAACATAGGAACAACAGAGCATCCCCGAATGATTAAGTTGTCCAAAAATCTTCCCCCTGATCAAAAACCGAAATACGTGGATTTGTTCAAAGAATTCCAAGATATATTTGCTTGGAGTTATGAGGACTTGAAGTATTATGACACCTCAGTGATCCAACATACCATTCCCTTAAAACCAAATCAAAAACAGTTCAAACAGAAACTTAGGAGAATCAACCCCATGCTCCTTCCCCTTATTGAAAAAGAAATAAAGAGAATGTTTGAAGCAGGTATCATTGCACCCATCAGATTCTATGAATGGGTATCTAATTTAGTTCCCACCAGAAAAAAACAGGAGAGATAAGACTGTGTGTAGACTTGAGAAATTTAAACCAGGTCTCTCTAAAAGACCACTACCCTTTGCCCAAAATGGACCATATCTTGCAAAGATTAGTGGGTTCCTCTAGAATTTCTTTATTAGATGGATTTTCAGGATTTAATCAAATACTTGTTCACCCGGATGACCCAGACAAGACAGCCTTTACCACACCGTGGGGAACATTTAAGTACGTTAAAATGCCTTTTGGGTTGAAAAACGCTGGTGCCACCTTTCAAAGGGCAATGGATATTGAATTTGCCAAGGAGATACATGATTTCCTCGTAGTTTACCTTGATGACTTGACCCCATTCTCCAAATCTGACCAAGAGCACCTTAAGCACTTAAGGAAAATTCTCATGACATGCAGGAAATATGGCATTTCCTTGAATACTAAGAAGTCCCTGTTTGCCCTTGAGGAAGGCAAGCTTCTAGGGAATATCATATCAAAATATGGGATTAGAATTGACCCGGAAAGAATTCAGGCTATCCTTCAAATCCCCTACCCAAGAAACATAAAAGAACTACAAGCATTCCTTGGAAAGATCAATTTCCTAAGGAGATTTATCCCAAACCTAGCCGAGCTAATAAGGCTATTGAGCAACATGTTGAAGAAGGATGCCAAGGTAAAATGGTCTCTTGAAACCAAGCAGGCTTTTGAGAGTATAAAGACTACCCTAACTCAGACACCTGTCCTCACCAGTCCTCAATTCGACAAAGATTTTATCATTTTTTCCTTTGCATCTGAACACACTATAGCTGCTGTCCTTTTGCAAAAAATGATCAAGGCAACGAAAAACCAATTGCTTTCTTCAGCCGAGCTTTGAGAGATGTACCCTTGAAGTATCAGATTATGGAAAAGCAAGCCTATGCTCTGGTCAAAGCCATCAAAGATTTCAGAACTTACATCTTATACTCCCACATGATCTCTTATGTGCCTAACGCTGTTGTAAAGGATATATTAACTCAAGAGGGACTAGAAGGCAAAAGAGGAAAGTGGACTGCCAACATTCTGGAATACGACATTGAAATAAAACCCACCAAGCTAATAAAAGGACAAGGTTTAGCCAAACTAATGTCCGAAACAAACTTCTAGGCCTTAGATATTAATCATCTGGACAATGAACCGGAGCTGGCAACTCCATAGATCAGTGAAACCTTTTTGCAATCCCCATGGTATACTAATATTTGCTTTGTATTGTTAAACCTGTGTGCTCCCCCAGCATTGTCCAGAACCAAGAAAAGATTTTTATGGATGAAAGCATCAAAATTTTGTGTCATAGATGGTGCTTTGTTTTGGAAAAATCATGAAGGTATTTTGCTTAATTGTTTAACTATAAATGAAACTAACAGCATCATGAAATAATTCCATGCAGGGGACTGTGGAGGACACTTATATTGGAAGTCCACGGCGACAAGATCTAAGGCTGGTTATTACTGGCCCTCTCTATTTGCAGATGTAAAAAAGTTTGCTGTCTCATGCCACAAATGCCAAATCTTTGAAGGAAAAAGAAAATTACTGCCCTTGCCCCTTAAGCCCATTTCAACCGAGAAACCCTTTCAACAATTGGGTCTCGACTTCATTGGAGAAATCCATCCCTCTTCCTCAGGTCAGCACAAGTGGATTTTAACAGCCACCGATTATTTCACTAAGTGGATTGACGCCATTCCATATAGACAAGCCAACGACTCCACCATTATCCAATTCCTTCAGAGCAATATCCTTTCCAGATTCAGCTGCCCTGAGAAAATCATCACTGACAATGTTGCTGCTTTCAAAACCAAAAAGATGATCAACTTCTGCCATAAATACCACATTACCTTAGGCCACTCCATAGCTTACTACCCTCAAGGTAATGGTTTGGTCGAATCTTCCAACAAAAGCCTCATCAATATCATAAAGAAATTGCTGGAGGAAAACAAAAAGAACTGGCATAAGAAGCTCACAAATGCTCTGTGGGAAGACAGACTTTCCACCAAGAAATCCATTGGGATGAGCCCTTATGAACTAGTATATGGCATGGAAGCCAAATTTCCTTCATCTTTGGGCATTCCTACTATTAAACTGTTACAGGAAATTAAGGCTAAACCAAATGACATGCAGAGAAGAGTTAATCAAACCATTCATCTTCAGCAAACCAGAGAGCGAGTCTATGATAGAGCTCAAATACTGCAAGAAAAACTCAAAAAGGTGTTTGATAAGAAGGCCAAAGCAAAGGATTTCTGGGTTGGCAACAAAGTTCTAAGATGGGATTCGCGAAGAGAGGACAAGGGCAAACATGCAAAATTCAATTTTCTGTGGAAAGGTCCATACATTATCAGCGCTGTGCAAGGCAACAATACCTATTTTCTTAGATCTCCAGATGGCAGCATAGATGAAGAAGGCCCTGTCAATGGCTGAATGCTAAAGCACTACAATGATCCTTTTGATTGAAAAGAGCAGTCGGTGTTATTTTCTGTAGATAGAATGTTTGTGTATATCAACATTTTGATTTTATTTTTGTAAGAATCCATGATGCTAAAGCACATAGAAGAAAGCAGGCGGTGCTTCATAATTTAACAGCAAAACAGTTAAGGGAAAGTGCTGCTAGCAGTCCAAAATTTAAAATCAATCCAACAGTCAGCACTAAGAAGTTCAAAGCACAACAATAACAGAAGAATCAAGGCAATCTGACTTGTTGTTCTTGGCTTCTCACAAGGAAAAGCCATCCCCAAGTGGAGCCACTGTTACCCTCTTGCTGCAGCAGGTTACTCATATTTCATGATTGACATTTTTTTAGCCCAAATATGTCATACTTCGCATGCTGCAATGCTCCATATTTGCTAAAACATTCACTAAGCAAAGAAGGCTACTCAGATTTCATCTAACTGCTTTCCAATTTTGGAGAGTCATTCCAGTTTTGTAGAATTTTCAGCTGAAGGGAGGTCCAAACGGCCTAATCTTGGTCTCCCTAGGTTTCAATTTCTTGTTTTAGAATATAGAGAATGAAAATCTGTCCAAACAGCTTAATCTTGGCAGATTCTTAAATAGGTAGAGAATCAAAGGAGCCCAACTGCTTAATCGGGGCCCTTGGAAGAAATAAGGGCATTTTGTAGATAGGAAGGCATAAAAAGAAAAGCTGAAATGCTGGGTCTGCAAGTCTAAGTGCACCCAAACTGAAAGAAGAAAAAATGTTAGGTAAGTAGGCTGGGTAGGTAGTTTTGAGGTTACAGAATCTTGATGTCTATTCATTACCATGTTTTGAAGTATCATCTCTACTCAGATCACAGTCATCAAGCATTTTTTATATGAAGAAGCTCAAACCAGGCATAACTAACTTCCCTTTCTCCATCTTCCCGAAATCATTAACTAATTTCCCCAAAAGAGGTCAAGATCTGCTTGATATCTCTTAGTTTCATCATTTTCCATGTCATTAGCCTGGGTGAAGATCTCCTTCACTCAAGGAGGATCCTTACTTTCTCTAGAAGTTTCTATCTCCCCTTTTGAAGCCTAAGATCTCTGAAACTTAGCGCTTTCTTATCATCTCCATATTAACTGCTGACATTATTATTTAACTCCCTATGTTTTCCCCATCCCCTTACTAAAACTATGAAGATAATCCCCTTATGTAAATAATCCCCTCCCCCTGGTTGAAAATAACCATAAGTACCCCCGGAAATTGCTCAGTGTATCTGAAACTTGGCAAGAACCCTCATGTTGCCCCTTCAAACCATCTTCTAATGCACTGGACTCCTTCCAAAGCATAAAATTCCTCTTTAGGTTATCAGACCCCTTCCAAGACCTCAAATACCCTTCAAAAGCACATCTTCACTGCTTCCGATCGCAATAAACCCTTGCTGATTGCCTTATTATTCTTCCGATCCTAGTGAGCCATCTTGCATCGGCATATCGCAATATTTTTACCACATAGGTGTGCCCCTTTCCTTTTTGCCCGATGCGGTATCGCGATATCGGCGATTGGCAGTCGCAAGCATCGCATTTCCAAAATAAATACCTTCTCGTTCTCTGCCGATGTGATATTGCGATCGCATCGGAAGAAGTTTATTGCATCGCAGTAACATATAAGTCACCCTGCCACGTCACCTTGCTGACGTCATCCGCCGTAGAGTTGACGTCAGCATCCAGAAAAAGGGAAAAACGCACAAGCGCGAAAGTCGAGCTTCGGAGCTCCGAAACGAGAAACGGAGGCAGTTTTTGATGTGCTAATCTTCGATGCGCGATTAGCGCTACGCGCTAATCGTGCATCGCTACGGAAAATGAGCGATATTGGGGAATCTTTAGGGAATCTTTTGATTCCTTGGCCCTTTTTGCACCGAAAAAGCCCAAAATTGCCCGATTTTGCTAGATGAAATGGATTTGAAGACAGGGAGAGATTAGAGACAGAGATTAAAGAGTATCAGATCAAATTTGCAGAGAAAAAGCACGTCAAAGAGTATCACAAAGCGGCGGAGACCATCAATGTAGCGGCGAAGAGTATTAGTGAAGATCTTAACAGCGACCCAAAGCGGGTGAAAATTAAATACCTTCCAGCAAAGTCAAAGAAAAGGGCGAGGCCACTCAAAGCTCTCAAATCACGGTTATTGCACACTTAACTCACACCAGAACATAACTGCAAATCCCAAAGCATAGTTATTCCAGCTGTGCTGCATCGAGCCACCAAGGGCCACATTGCACTCTTTTTGATCCAGCTACCTCTGACACACTTCAATAGATATTTACCTACATTTAATTTTGGCACAATTTTAGGTTTAGAAAGCTCTTTTTGCAGACCTATTTTAGGTCAATTGTAATAAATAGTTTGAGATATTTGCACTATAAAGACAGCCCTCAATACTGTATTAAGGGTTGGTTGGTTGGTTGGCTGTTCAACAAGCTATTTGTAGCTGATTTTGATCCAGGAAAGACTGGCACTGTAATACCTAATAATTTCTATAATCAAAGACCGCTTATGAGCTTTGGAGAATGGATTGTTCACTGTGTTTAAACAGTTGAAGAGTGATTATGGAATTCTCGTGCTGTTGCATAACTCAATAAGTGCTTCTTACCTCTGTTTTCCATTCATAAGTTACCATCTAAACAACAGAAAAGAAGATTAGCTTAGAATTTGTTTAAATACACTCTATGCTCAATTTCTGTTTTTTCTTCATGTTTTCCTCTGTTTAGGCATAAATATGAATTCCGCATGGCTCATGTTCGCCTTAGCCTTCTCACGCATGACTGTTATCTAGGGATTCTTCATTGCCCCTAGGTAGAGATCATCCTTCCCTCTATCAAGCAGAGTGAGAGATTCTTAAGTGCCTCTCATTCCTAGCTTTCCATTCATCTTCAGTTTGAAAGTTGTTTTATGTGCAGCTATCCCGCTCCATATTCCTCTTGTGACCAAGAAAACGCACTGGTAATCCTAACCCATGACTCCATGCCCAATGGTTTGAAACTTATCATTTCATGAATTGCCTCTATGCCTGAAAGCAATTTCCTTCCATCCAAACACAAACAAAAACCCTTGAACCAGAAAGCTAGCCTAAAATCATCAGCAAAGTTAAATCATTAAGAGAGAGCCCTCTTTGATTGCAGGTGGGCTAGAACCTGCAATCCAAAGATTGGTTTGTGGTTACCTCAGCCGTATCCCTTCAGGAGCCTAGGGACAACCTGAGTGATAACAGGAACAACAATTTTGCGTGTTTTAATGTTTTTTGTTCCTCTTAAGGAATAATTGTTGTTCCTCTTAAGGAACAACAACCATTCCATTTGAGGAACAATAGTTCTCCATTTTTGGATTTTGCTATTCCACTTAAGGAACAACTGATTTTCCTCTTAAGGAACAACATCCGTTCCATTTAAGGAACGACAATCCCGTTTACATTTGTTTACAATGTTCTGTTTAAGGAATAGTTGCTATTCCCTTTAAAAGGAACAACAATTGTTCCATCTAAGGAACAATAGTCTGGTATATGCATGTTTACATTGTTCCGTTTAAGGAAAAGTTGTTGTTCCTCCTAAGGAACAACTGTCGTTCCTTCTAAGGAACAACAATTTGTCATTTTTTTTCTTGTTGTTGTTCCTTTTAAGGAACAATAGTTTCACTTCTGTTTCTTTTTATGATGTTCTGCCAAAGGATCAACACTTTTATTTGCACCTGTTTTACTTATTGTTCCTCTTAAGGAACAACAGTTTCAAGTTCAATTTTTTTGTCGTTCCTCTTAAGGAACAATAGTTTTGCGGGTAGTTGTCTTTTTGTTGTTCCTCTTAAAGAACAGTAGTCGTTCCATTTAAGGAACAACACCTTTTTTTGAGTGCATTTTTTTTGTGAATAATGTTTCACTCTTCATGATCCTTTGGAAGCAAGGATACAAATTTATGCAAGGATACAAAATTAGAGGTTGTTGGAATAGAAAATAAAAGAAAAACTTATTATCTTTAATGAGATTGCTTTGTATTGATTAGAAAAAGGGAAGGACACAACTATCTATATTACTTTGCTGTCCTTATTTTCACTAGAACTTAAAATTGATTGATTACTTTTATCATGTTGGTTCTTCCCTATTTCTCATAATTCTCTTTAATTATTAATTAGTAAATAATAATAAGGGCATATTTTCTTCTATTGATATGTTCAGACTTCTTCCACCATCCCTACTCTTAAGGAGTGTTGAGCCATCCTCTATATATATAAATAGCAAGTGCTATATAAAAGAAAATAAAAAACGAGAAGAGAAGAAAAAAAAATAATATAATTATATTATATATATAATATATATATATATAAATATTATATATATGATATATATATAATATATATATATATAATATATAATATATATTATTATATATATATATGTTCACTAACAATTCTATGATTTGGCAAATGGTGGACAGGGGGTCTCATCATGAGCCAGCCTACCATGATCATAAGGAAGCAGTGAAGTGGCATTCCCACTATGGCCACCACACCAGGGATATGATTTAATGGACACATCAGAAAAATAAGTCCTTGAAACAAGAGGTCTTATCATGAGCCGGCCTGTCCATCTTTCACTCCTTCCCAGTGAATGGCATTGTCATCCATCTGGTTACCAAGCCAGCACAATGGCCTCCATTCTGACATCACAAGGCACTTTCCTAGGCATACATAAAGGATTATGGTTCAAAAGGGTGAAAAAGCAACTTTGTCAAGGTTATAAAAACTTGTGGGCAACAAAGCTCTGTTGATGATATTGGAGTCATATATTTCAAACATCAATAGTAATTATAACTCCTTTTCTTATTTCTTTATCTTTATTTCAAAAGAGATTACGTTCCCAATTCCTTTTGAACCTTTTATGCATGAAATATCATCTAAAAAGTCAATCATAACAGTTTGAGTGGAATAATGACTACATAGCATCTTACCTACGTCAGCTGTCTTTTTCCCTTTTTTGCATCACTCCATAACATCTCCATATTTATTCATAATTTCCATTCTAATGCATCGATTTCAACAACTCAATATTTTTGTGATCTTGTCATAAATATGTACACCTTGCCATTTTTTTCACCACGGTATGATGGCCATCGGTACATCGTTCCTCCATTTAATCGGTCGAAGGCGACCTATCATTTTTCACAGGAGCGCGGGTGAGTTTCACAGCATTTTTGCATATGTGTCAGTCTTTTATTTGGTTGTACCAGGTTGGATAATATCCCATAATATCAATTTTTAACGGTATCTATGTTAAAGAAAAGGTATTATCCGATATTTACAATTTGTTGTTCCATTGTTGGCTCTGCGCATTGCTATGTAAAAATAACAGTGTGCAAAACTTAGACCAAATGGGAGGACGATCAGTACGCAACGAGCCATAGACACTGCCAATTTCCGATGCCGCACGAGAAATTTTACTAAGGGTTGGATGGGTCGCATATTTTACACAACTGCAACAACCCCATGAAACTGTTGTTATCGCATTTTTGTAGAATTTTCAGGATGATCATTCTATAGTAAGAGGAAGACAAATAACAGTGATGGATACAATAATAGCTGAGGTATCTGGACTACCAGTAGTCAGACCCATATGGACACATAAAAAATTGAGGCTTCAAAATGCCATGGGAATGTTTCGGGATGAGGGACAAAACCTGATTGTCAAAGGTAAAGGAGTCTAGCCTTCATCTCTCGGAGAACCATGGACAAAGCTGGCTAGATTGGTTTAGAGCTACATTACATGCGATGGAAGAAAGGATGTGGTAGGACCACACCACCTTAAATTACTAGCAGTTTTAAAACAAAAATATTCTGTAAACCTACCTGCATTTTTGAACTTTTTATTGCATGACGCTACTCAAAGCATAAATAAATCCCGACATATAGATACGGTTTTAAGTCATCATTGTCTAATTCAGTTGATAGTAAGCTACAGTCTTTTCCAGCAGCAAACCAGTTGGGAAGAATTAGTGTTTGCTATAGACGGGGGATTAGCCTTACCTATCCCAAAAAAAAAGAA
>APFE030129026.1:5854-23124 GCA_000404065.3 Pinus taeda
CTTCCCCGTTTCCCCGTTTCGTGCAACTTAGCCACTACCCTTAGTCAAATAGATGACCCAATCAAGATCTGCAATTCTGCTCTCAATCAACAGCAGTCAAACAGCCCTAACTAGAAAGTCAACAGTGGTCAATGCAGTATAAAAAGAGTGCTTGAGCTCGATCAAGGTCAAAGCAATTCGCCCTTCCTTGGAGGTCAACCAACGGAAAAAACAATCAAGGAGCAGCCAAACTCGGTCAACCAGAAAGTCAAATTTGTGGTCAAATCAGTCAACACAGTCTTGCGGTCAATGCAGGTCAACCTGCCCAAATTTCCTCAATTTTTGTGCAAAACAACTCGGCCCTCCAAGATCGAACTTTGGTGGTCAAACAAAGGAGAGGAACTCGATCAAACAAAGTCAAACTGTCCTACTGTAGAAGGTCAACCCAAACAGTTAAAGATACCTCCAAAAATCTCGCACGTGTGAAGAAGAATAGGTTGCCTTGCAATCTATACGAACCAATCAATGTAGGAGAGAGAAGGAATGATGTGTTGTGAATGTGCCAAATGAGGTTGGAGGTCTCTTCTATTTATATGTGATGGAAAGGGGTTCAATTTGTCTAATTAACACCAAGTCGTCCTAGACTTATTGCACATGTGTGGGCTGACCTTTAAAATCATATTTCTCCTTATCCGATTTCAATATGCCTTAGGTCAATTTTGGACCTCCGGAAAGAGGAATTCAATCCAATAATCATCTTCTTCAAATGAGCTGCCCAAAGTGGAATTTGGCCCTAGTTACACATTTTAGCACTCCCTCTCAACTAGGGAGAATTCCACCTGCCAATATCCATCCATCAACATGCCATCCTGATCATCATGTACTATCTTTGCATCTCGTCTCACCTCTGTTGAAGATTGATGTAGATAATAAGAAGGATCAATCGAGAGTGGGTCATGAGATATTACCACTCTCCAAGTCGTCCTAGACTTATTGCACATGTGTGGGCTGACCTTTAAAATCATATTTCTCCTTATCCGATTTCAATATGCCTTACGTCAATTTTGGACCTCCAGAAAGAGGAATTCAATCCAATAATCATCTTCTTCAAATGAGCTGCCCAAAGTGGAATTTGGCCCTAGTTACAAATTTTAGCACTCCCTCTCAACTAGGGAGAATTCCACCTGCCAATATCCATCCATCAACATGCCATCCTGATCATCATGTACTATCTTTGCATCTCGTCTCATCTCTGTTGAAGATTGATGTAGATAATAAGAAGGATCAATCGAGAGTGGGTCATGAGACATTACCACTCTCCACTGACAAAAGCCAGTCTGCATAACCAAGGGTAGAACCCTAATCGGACTTCATCCTAAGTGATCAAGTTGTTGAACATCACGCATCCTAGAATAGGGAGTACGGTAGTACATGATGCATCCATCTGTAGTGCTATGGTCTCTAACCACTTTCCCAACTCATTGGCCAAATGAGAGGTACTTCCTAAGTGTCCCAGACTGTAAGGTTAGGATGTATGTTGGGGCATCAGCACGCGAAAGTGAACCACTCATCCTGCTCATATGCCATAGGAGAAGGTGAACCACTCATCCTATGCATATATCATCAACCATAGGGGAAAGTGAACCACTCACCCTATGCTCACATATATTATCATGGGGTATCACAGGGGGAAGGTGAACCACTCACCCTGTACATAGCGTACCTATAGGGGAAGGTGAACCACTCACAATATGGTTGCACATAGCTCCAAGAAGTACCCCAGGCACCCAGAAGCTCCCACAGCTCAATGTCTAACTCAAACAAGACCCTCATGGGAGGGACCTTCTACGACTCCAAGTCTCTCTAGGAAGGCTAAGAACTTGACCTTCCCCAAGGGCTTCGTGAGGATGTTCACAACCTGTTCATCTGTCCTGATGTGTTGGAGCCTTATTGCTCCCCATTGTACCATATCCTGGATTAAGTGGTACCTGATATCAATATGCTTGGATCGGTCGTGGAACATGGGATTCTCTGAAAGGCAAATCCCACTTTGATTGTCACAATAGATAACAATGGTATCCAGCACATGCTCAAATAGCTCACTGAAGAGTTTCCTCAACCAAATAGCTTCATAACAAGCCATACTAGCTACAATACATTCGGCCTCGGCGGTGCTTAGAGAAATTGATTTTTGCTTCTTGCTCATCCAAGAAATTGAAGCAAATCTCAAAGAGAAGCAACATTCAGACGTGTTTTTTCTATCCACCACACTACCAGCCCAGTCAACATCAAAATATCTATGTAGCCTCAAATTCCCAACAGCGTATCTCAGTCCATAGTTAATAGTGCCACAGAGATATCTTAACAAATTCTTTGTAGCAACCCAATGTACATGATGAGGCTCAACCATAAATTGACTCAAAGTATTTACAGGGAAGCATATGTTAGGTTGGGAGTTTACCAAGAACATCAAGGCCCCCACAAGTTGTCTATATTCAAAAGGATTTGCCAATTTGGGACTAGTAGCACTTCCACATAGCTTCTTGAAGGTTCCATCAGAGTAGACACAGACTTTCATTCCACTATCCCACATCTTTCTAACAGCTTCACAATGCATTTCCCTTGAGAAAGGAAAATCTTGCATGGCTTTTGCCAAACTTCAGGCCTAAGAAATAATGCATTAGACCTAGATCCTTTATCTCGAATTTGGAAGTCAACTCCATCTTGCATTGATAAATGAGAGGGTATACACCAGTTAGAAAGAGATCATCAACATAAAGGACCAAATAAGTGGCATGTCCTTTTCTACCTTGAAGTATAGGTTTGGATCAGCATAGCTCCTTGTAAATCCCAGCTTCATAAGATAGTTATCAATCCTCTCATACCAAGCCCTACGGGCTTGCTTTAACTTATTGAGGGGTTTCTTTAACCTGCATAAATGAGACCCTCGATCTTGTACTTTAAACCCCTACAGTTGTTCCAAGTATAATTCCTCGTTAAGTGAGCCATGCAAGAAAACAGTCTGACGTCCCTTTGATGTAGGCTCCATCCTTGATTTGCAGCAAGAGAAATTATAGATCGAATAGTAGTATATCAAGCAACTAGTGCAAATATTTCATTATAGTCCACTCCTTCCTTTTGAGAGAAGCCATGAGCTACGAACCTTGCCTTGTACTTTTCAACTCTTCGATCAGGTCCATGTTTTATCTTGTAGATCCATTTAGAAGTGACTACAAACTTGTCCTTAGGTCTAGGCACCACTTCCCAGACATCATTTTTCATGATTGGCTCATATTCCTCATTCATCGCATCTTTCCATACCTGGTGTTATACAGCTTCTTTGAATGTGCAAGGTTCAACGTGAAGAATAGTACTCATGGCAACCAAGTACCCTTGATACCTGTTAAGTTTCTTACTTTCGTAAAATGTCCCTCTTGGAGCAATATGCTTTTCAGCATCCTAAATTGTATCCTTGAGCCATAGTGGTCTTTTCCTTGAGGTAGAGGGATCCCCAGAAGGTGGATCAAGAGGATTCATTGGGCCATCAACATCAGGCATAGGCTCATCCATCGGGGGGGGGTTCTTCTCGTCTTTCGACATCATCATCGTCTTTCCTTGAGATGGGGAGATCTTTGGCTTTCCTGAGGGCAGTGTCTTCATCAAAGGTAACATTTCTACTTACTTGCTCATCTCTTTGACCACGTAAATAAATTCTATATGCCTTTGAATTTTCACTACATCCAATAATTATACCTTTCTTCCCAGAAGCTTCCAGCGTAATCCCTTTCCTCTTTAGGCACATGAAAGTATACAGGACAACCAAAAATTCTAAAATGAGAACATCAGGTTTCTTACCAGTGAAGACTTCCTCGGGTGTCTCGAAATCCAAGGCTTGATGAGGGCTCCGTTTTTTAACATACACAGCAATGTTGGCAGCTTCTCCCCATAAGAATTTCGATAGACCTTGATCATAGATCATGGCACAAGTGACTTCTATAATCGTTTGATTCTTTCTTTCAATAACACCATTTTGCAAACCTCTCGACAAAAGTCATTGAATTCATTGGATTCATATTTTGTTCCATTATCAGTCCTTAACGTCTTGATCTTCTTCCTTGTTTGATTCTCCACCAGTGCTTTGAAAGAATGGAACCACTTGAACGCTTCATCCTTCTTCAAAAAAACTAGATCCATGTTTTGCATGAGAAGTCATCCACAAATATTGCATAGTATGTGTATCCTCCTAATGAAGTTATGGTTAAGGCACCTGACAAGTCAAAATGGATCAATTGAAGAATATCAGTTGTCTTCCTTTCACTAGAAGGGAATGGTCCCTTTGTATGTTTCCCGGTTTCACAACCTTGACAGACTCCTTCATGGTTCATATGAAAGTCGGGCACGCCTGTGACCATCTTCCTTACCCCAAGTTAGGCTTTGTAATGTAAGTTGGCAAATCTCTGATGCCATATCTCACATTGAAGAGAAGTATCACTTACCAAAGCTCCCAAAGGACTTCCACCAACTTGATAGAGACCATCAACCCTAAATCCAAGAGTAAAAATATCTTTAGGTTTCTATGCCATATCCGTACATTTCCATCAATGAAAGCTACCTTGAAGCCTTTGTCTTCCATCGCAGAAATAGATACCAAGTTCTTCTTAAAATCGGCACATACAACACTTCCTATAGATGTATGGTTCTTCTTAAAATCAGCACATACAACACTTCCTATAGATGTATGGTTTGAACATAATTCAAGTGAAGAGTGACAATTCCTGACAATTCCTATCCCTTTCACAGGGAAGGTGGCATTATCTCCAAGTATAACCTTTACATTAGCTTTCTTCTCAACTAAATTTGAAAGGGCCTCCTTGTATCTCGTGAAATGCCTTGAAGCTCCACTATCAATTACCCAATGATCCAAAGTATCCAGAGGAGAGGCAGTAGATAGAGAAAAAACAAGATAGAACTCATCTTGTTTTTCTACAACATTACTTTCATCATACCTGGTATTTCTTGTCCCCTTGGGAGGTCGACTATTTCCTTCTCGAGCAGAGGGAGCATTCCTTTTTCCTTTGTTGTTATACTTGTTGTTCCTTTGATTGCCATTTCTTTTGAAATTGAAGCTGTTGTTATTGTCATCCATTGGAGGATTTTTCTTGTGAGAACACTCTCTAGCATAGTGGTCGAACTTGTTGCAATTGTAACATCTTCCTTTGAATCCATCATTCTTCCTCTTCTCATGTGTAGAGAAAGTAGTAGGTTCATTTCCATTGTTGGATTTATCTCTCTCCATCATCCTTGTTTCCTCTTGAGTGCATCTAGCCAATAACTCATCAAAACCAAGTATCCTATCATTGTCGAGAATGGTGGTGACAAATATATCCTATGGTCTTGAAAGACCTCCAAGAGCAATGACAGTAAGCTCCCTGTCAACAATAACTTCTCCAATAGATAGCAGGACATTCTTGATTTGAGTTATTCTCATGAAGTAGGATTGGATACACTCCCCTTTATCCATCTTGATATCCTTCAACTTATTTTTGAGAAAGAGAGTTCAGATTGCATTGTTTACTTTAAACATCCCAACCAGCTTATCATGCATTTCCTTAAAAGTTCCCAAATCAGAAATATAGGCAACCAAATTCTTTTGAATGGAATCAATTATAATTTTCTAAGCTTTGACGTCACCTTTTCGATACTTTGTCTTAACAGCAACAGGTGCATTTGAAGGAGGCTCCACCTCTTTTCCTTGCACATAGTCCAATACTTCATGCTCTTCCAAAATCATCTTCCATGCATGATAGTCAGACATGTCATTGAGCTTGTCCTCAGTCTTTAAGTAAGATGTAGAGGCCATGGAGACTTGTCCAATAATCTTTGTCCAACAGATATCTTAGTGATGGTTTTTCTCTCTTGCTTGGGCTTGTCCTCACCTAGGCCCTGATACCATGTTAATTTTAGATAACAATGGTATGTTCTATTCTTGCAACAATCACTTCAATGTATTTTTATTAGTCCAATGATAATTTCCACTTAATTTCCAATAGCAATCACATAAACCATTAATTCACATTGACAGAAATTGTAGATAGAACATAAACAATAAACTACAGACGACAAGCCAAGACAAGAGAAACACAAGAATTTGGCTCAAGCCAAGGAAAAACCCCAAGATGGGAAAACCCTTAATCAGTCCTTATTATCAAATATCAAATGTTCCACAGAGAGAGAATATCCAATAGAGTACAATAAATGATCCCATACCATGGCCCTTAGTCAAATAGATGGCCCAATCAAGATCTGCAATTCTCCACTCAATCAAACAACCCTAACCAAAAAGTCAACAGTGGTCAATGCAGCAAAAAAAGAGTCCTTGAGCTTGGTCAAGGTCAAAGCAATTAGGCCTTCCATGGAGGTCAACCAACAACAAAAATAGTCAACAAAGGAGCAACCAAACTCGGTCAACCAGAAAGTCAACTCTACAATCAACGCAAGTCAACCTGCGCAGATTTTCTTAATTTTTGTGCTTATTGACCACTAGAGTGACACCTGATGATTATATGAAAGACTCCATGCCCAAGGATGATCCAGAGGACACTTGTACCATTAGATATCATCAGTGAACAAAGTCTTTTAAACTCTACTTCTATTTTCTCACCATTTTTCTTGTACCTAGATTCCGCACCCTACAGGGAATTGTAATAAGTGATACTAGTAATGACGAGCTTTGAGTATGTAATAGGCCTCGGATGTTGGGACTCGATCAACAAATGGGTACACCTTCGAGTGTTTTTTTTATCAGGTTAATTATCCCTTCCTTTTCAAAGGCAGATAATTTTCTAGGTTTTTTCACTCAATTTTTACCCCAAAGTCGGGGTGACGATTTGAAGGTTGAGCCCCTAACACATCTTAGTGTCTAGAGTCGATGTATATTACCTTACTAGATCACACAAAAAAATTCGTGGAATTTGGTTAGGTCTAAGTAGTCATTTTTTAAATTTTTAGATTTTCCGCACTTTGGAAATTGTTAATAAAATTGTATTTGTAATGTAATAAGTGATGTCTAGAGAAGTTGTATGGGGTATGAGTAATGAAATTTGCACCTATCGCCCTCAACTTTCTATAATAACACACTTTGAGGGGTTAAAAATGTGTTTTGAACCCTCAAAACCAATTTTCCTAAGTTTAGTGGGAAATCTGGAAATTAATTAAGCCAGAAATTAAATAAATGGGGAAAAATAAATATCCACACATGCTAAATGTTGCGGAAATGAGGTGGAAAATTATGGGAGAGTTAAAGTGAAGCCCCAAGGTGATGTGGACTCCTAAAATCAAAAAAAGGACATGCTCAAATAAAATCAAATTTCTGGCATTAAATGACAAAGTTGCTTACTTGGAAATTCGAATTTGTGAAATTAATGCACATTTGAGAGGATTTTGGAGAATATTTGGTGGAGATTTTTGTGGGAAATTGTCCCCACATAGGTTACAACCCATATACACTTGTCATTCCATCATAAAATTCGAATTTGGCACATAAGGAAAAAAGAAAATGATATCCACTTGCTAGAATTCTATTTTTACACTTGGTATTGAAGCTTCATTCAACAAATTCGAATTTCTCTTTGGAATTGTCACCTTATGCCACTTGTTTAATCACTTCTACATTGGGATTGGCTCTCATAGTTCTATATAATAGAGCCTTGAGGTCTCATTTGTATCATACTGTTACTAGTTATTGTGCTTGCGAAAGCGTTGTTGCCTTCTATACTTTCAAAAATATCAATAAAGACTTTGGTGTTTCATTCATGAGGTGTTCCTCTTTTTCGAGTGTGATGAATTGTTGATCATTGGTATAATTCATTTTACTCATGCTTTGATCTAATTTGTTTCCATATGCTCTTGTAGATTTGTTAATGTAGAGCTATCTTGCATTGACATTTGATTTAGAAGTATGCTCTAGGAATAGAATGCTCTAGTTGGTTTTAAATAAATCTCTAGAGTCCCTTATCATTGTTTATTGTTGAATCTATATGGAACTAATTCTTCATTGAAGTTTTGTAGAGGGAACATCTTGCTGGGATCACAGAATCAAGTGTGAGGGGAAGTCTTTGGAGAGAACAACCCACTCTTGATACATTCTTAAAGGAGCTCTCATTTGTTCTTTGAGCCTTCATAGTCTTATCTTACAAAGTGGTTTTGCAGGGGTTTTTGGAACATAGCTTGTACACAAGGCGAGTACTTCTAAATTTAAATCTATCTTACAAAATATTGTACTTCGTTTCTTTCATTTGCTATCTAAGAGCTTGAAGATGGCTAAGCAAAGACGAGGGTTTACTCTCACTCTTTAGCTTAGCCTTTTGTGAATTATATTTGTACATATACATTTTATCTTGTTGATTTTTCCATTAATACTTAACTTATTTTGCAGCCATTGTTTGAATTGTTTGCTAACTCTTGTGTGGTAGATTTTAAAGAGAAACTTCCCGCAGCATCTAAAAAGTGTTTACAGGACCTTTGCCAAATGTTGGGGGTTTGATTTCCAACGATGTCGTGAGCCCTTTTGAGGCTTATTTTGGTCAAAGTCGAGTTCACTAGAGGGTTGCCCATTTTCCTCTCTAAGTCGTGGGCATTTGGAGGAAGCTTTCACTTTGTTTCCCTTACATAAGTTTTGTGAAATCTTGTCATTACTTTCTCAAGAAAGGAGGTCTAGTGTCCAAGTTTCAAGCAATTATTATGAGGACTCTCCTTGAAGTTTAGTTGAGGACTTTGAAGGGCCCTCTTCTCATTGTAATATTAATAAAATATCTAATTTGCTTGTGGGAGCTTGGGATTTCTCCCATGGTAACCTATCTCCCCATCTAGAGGGAGACTTCTCTTGGGTGGATTGACATTTGCATGGTTTAACCTTTCATATTTCATTCACTTGCATGCTTTAATTGGGAATTAACACAACCTCACTATCACATTTCATTAAGTTAAAGTTTGTTACAATTTCATTGAGCTTTGCATTTTCTATCCCATTGTTGCTTGGAGCTACAAGCTTACACTTTACTTTAGGCAATTCATCCTTCGCATGCAAGCATTTTATATTCTTAACAAACTTTGGTTTATTTCAATTTACCTTGGTAAATTGTTTCATGAGCACTTGAATACATGCTTCATTTTTATGCTACATTGTTATCTTGAATATTGGAGCAATTTATTGTCATTGTCTATTTGAAACAAATTTTACTTTCAAGCAACTTACTTGTATCATTTTAATTCATTAATGAGACACATGCAACACTTGTAAGCTAACTTTATTCCTCCAAATGAAGTTATAATTGCAACTTATGTTGAACACTATTTCATTTTCAAGCATTGCAAATCAATCTTTTTGCAGCATTTGCATCTACCATCACTTTAATTTGGAGAATTAACACAATTTGCACTTCATCTAGGCATTTTAGTATAGGAAGGCCCCAAGCCTCATTAAAATTTTACCTCCAACATAAGTTGATTGAAGTAGACATCTTAGGGATCCTCTACTCCTTTATTGACTCCTCACTATGAGACCCATATCTTTGGGCGAAGGTGAAGTCTGAAGATTGAAGAGTTAAATTGTAATCTTGTTATAGAATAATTAATAAAATTAACCAAGAGCATTTTCCATTACATTTACTTGTCTCTTGATGGTTTGAGTTTTCATATGCAAAGTCTATTCCAAACACAAGTATTGTAATCCTTTCAAACAAGTGCTTTATTTTCATGCTTCAAGTCTAATTGCATATTGATGTCTTGGTTTAGCATATCCTTCCTTCTACATTTCCAAGTTAATTACTAAATTTTGGGTTTTGGCAAGATATGTTTCATATGTTTTGATTTATAAAGTTGATTATCTCAAAAATTTTGCTCTCTTTTGAAAGTATTGCATTTTACTTTGAGCAAATATATCTTTAAATTGTTGAGAAAATTCCTTAGAAGGCATTAGTTTTATGGCTTTTGTCATATTAATGATTGTCATTGTTATTTCAAATTGTTCACTTCATATTTGCACATAAATCCTTAAAAGTAATCCATTTTCACTATAACACTCTCCTAGAAATTTATAACACTCTCCTAGAAACTCACATCTTTTAACTTAACTTTTCATTAGGGACCACCCGCCTTAGCTAACCTAGGAGATAGCTCAAACGAAGAGAGTCGGGATTAGTGTGATAGCCCCTTCTTTGAGTTCCCTGCCACCAACCACACATTGCGGGATTGAAGGTTTTCCTCACTAACTTGTAGGTAGGTATAGGCGACAGGAGAAACAGTGCCCAGCAACTCAGCCCTCCAAGATCAAACTTTTGGTGGTCAAACAAAGGAGAGGAACTCGATCAAACAAACTCAAATTGACCTGTTGTAGAAGGTCAACCCAAACAATCAAAGTTGCCTCCAAAAATCTCGCACGTGTGAAAAAGAATAAACTGCCTTGCAATCTGTATGAACCAATCAATGTAGGAGAGAGAAGGAATTATGTGTTGTGAATGTGTCAAATGGGGTTGGAGGTCTCTTCTATTTATATGTGATGGAGAGGAGTTCAATTTGTCTAATTAACCCCAAGCGGACCTTGACTAATTGCACATTTGTGGGTTGACCTTTAAAATCATATTTCTCCTTGTCCAATTTTAGTGAACCTTAGGTCAATTTTGGACCTCTCAAAAGGAGGAATTCAATCCAATAATCATCTTCTTCAAATGAGCTACCCAAAGTAGAATTTGCCCCTAGTTGCACATTTTAACATCTCCTAAACAAATAAAGGATGAAGATATTTCTACCAAGCAGAAAGAAAAATACACCAAGGGGTGAAGAAGAAAATAAGAAGAGCCAAAGATGGGCATGTATGCTCAAGACACAGGTCTAAATTGTTGTTGAAAACTTCTTCAAGTACATGCAAAGTTGAATTCTCTAGGACAATTGAGGAAAGGGAAGTCTAGACCATGCAATATGATGTTCTATTTGACTACATACAAATCACACAAAGGTTGCAGGGGGTTGTGTTCTCTGATGCATTCAAAAAATGTATAGCCTGCCTGCAAGTTGGAAGGGACTTCCACCAATACCTATGGATGGGGACTCCTGGTTTATTTTACCTAGTTGGGTAATGCCAACATCATCATTTGCTGATTTAGTTATGTTTGCAAGAATGTTAGTTGATTCCTTGGATGCCCAACATTATGAAGAGCATCATGATAATGGAACATGTTGCTTGAGCCTTTCGGAGAGGATGGTAAAGATATTCTCATAGTGACAATTCTTCAAGGTAGCAGAATTTCAAGTCAAAAGAGTTGGAGAAAGCGACTATGTTAAGAACGATCTAGAGATTCAGTAGTATTAGTCCTGTTGTTCAAATTTCTATACTAGTTGTCAGTGATCCTATGGCAGTTACTGAGGATGGTACATTATATTCTTTTGGTTATAATTCCAATCTCTCTTAACCATGGCAATCCACAAGATGATCTACAACGACAAGCAGTGCAAGCTTTCAAGAGGGATAATATTCATGTAATTCGTGTGTCTGTTGGAGATGAGCATTCAGTTGCACTTGACTCTAATGGATATGAGTATACGTGAGGCAAAGGTTATTGTCGAGCCTTGGGGCATGGTGATAAAGATGGTTCTAGAATTTGTGGTCATTCTTAAGGAGGATTAGGCAATACAAGTTTGTGATAGGAAGAGGAATACCTTTGTTCTCTCTGATGAGAGGTTGATATTTGTTTTTGGATGGATGACTTTTGGAAGTTTGGGATTTGTGAATAGAGGTATTTCAAACAAAGTTGTAAGTCCACAAGCGCTTGACACGCTAAACGGTTTTCATGTTTCTCAAGTAAGCACAAGGTTGCATACATAGTTGTGCTGCAAACAAGGGTTAGTTTTTGGTTTTGGAAATAATGAGAGGCCATAGCTTGGGCAAGATTCCTTGAGGAAATGTCTAGAACCAAGACAAGAGACTAAGAAAAGTCACTTATGCTCAATCATCTGAATTGCTCTGTACACATCTTGGCCTGGAGTTGATGAGTCAGAAAGTTCTTGCCACATTCAAATCAGATAGTCTATCAAATTCAAACGTTCTTGGGAAGCACAAAGTCAGGGGGAACAGTCCTCAGTGCCAAAAAAAAAAGGGAACACAATCAAGAATTATTGAAAAGATGCTGACAGGAGGAGCACCCTTTGCCATTGATGTCAAAGGGGGAGAGAATGCAGACAGGGAGAGCAACCGTTAGAAGATGATATCAAAGTACTTCCATCTACAACAACAAGGGATACTGTTGAAAATGGTTGTTGTTGATGTCAAAGGCCTCAAATTCAAGCATGGGGCATCCATCTTAGCAACTTGGGGTTCCAGGTTTCTTAGTTTGTTGGGTTTCGCACATGTAGAATTTGTATTTTTAGGTGAGCGACATGACGAGCAGACCAATGGACTAAGTTCGATTAGACGTTTAAGGAGTTCAATTAGGACCGCAACATGCCACATCATGACCAACACATGTGGATGTGGATGCATACTATGGCATGCCCAACTAAGTCACCCATCATCACAAAGAGAGAGTATGGTGCATGGATGCTCATGCGACATAACGAGATGAGAAGACGAGGACATGACACGATGGGGAGATCATTCGATTGTGTCAACCTAAGTGGAGTAGACGTGAAATGAGCGCAAGTTATGTTGACCTTTTAGAATGAGTAAGCATGGAGGACATTTTATATGTCAGCTTAAGCACAATATGAAGGTTTTGTCAATTGGGATGCAAGGATGAGCGTTATATATGCGACCGAAGTTGGAGTTTTGGAGCAACAACTTTGATCACACATTGATAGAACTTGTATCGCAAAGCGAGGAGTGGAGCAACCACAGTTAGGGTAATTTGAGATTTATCTTGTGCGAAGTATGCGCAAGATGGTGCACTAGCCATCTAGGATTGTGGCACAAGTCATTCAAGTGCATCTACAAGCTAATACTTGGTAGAGACGAGCCAAAACGATGTGGCAAAGTGTGATTTGTGGTCGAGTAGGAATAGATCTTTGTCACGAGTCGTGCAAGTGATATCGCAGGCCGAGACTAGAGCAGGGTTGGGCCAAGACAACACAGGGGTTGTAGACCAAAGTAACACGAGGAAGGAACCTCTTGTGCTACAACAGGTTTAGACTGCGAGTTGGACATGTGGGTGGCAAGACCCACCAATTCTATTTCGTATTGTATGTTTGCATCTATGTTGCAGGAAACACTGGGGGGGGCCGTTTCCGGCCGGAAACGGAAACGAAATGCGTTTGGTACGGCCGCGAAACGCGTTTCCGGCCGTACCACCCACGTTTCCCAAAATGCGTTTGGTACGGCCACGAAACGCGTTTCCGGTCATACCACCTCGTTTCCCGAAACGGAAACGTGGGTGGTACGGCCGGAAACGCGTTTCACGGCCGTACAGCCCCACGTTTCCAAAAAAATCATTTGTTTTTTTAATTTTTTTTTTTTAGGCTATCTAGTGGGTTCTAGAAGCCTGTCTAAACTTATAAAAGAGAAGTTTGTCTCATTCTCTCATCATACTATTCAGCAAGTCGTTTCTCTTGGAGACCGGAAGTGGTTTCAGCTAGGGTGTTTTGAGCAGTGAGCATCAGCAAAGTGGATTTCAGCAGCAGGAAAAAGAGATTTCAGCAGCAAGAGAGAGATTTCAGCAGCAGCAGATTTGGCTCAGCTACAGCCATATTTCTCTTCTCTTTTCTGGCATTTTGGGGTAGTTTCAGCCACATAAATTATAATGTATCATTAATGCTTTATGATTGCACATATATATAATAATTTTTAAATATTTTTAATATATATATATATATATATAATATATATATATATATATTCGCGCTTACCAGTTTCCTCAAATTTGGGGAGGTCGCGTTTCGTATCGCTTCCCGTTTCGGAAACTCGTTTCTGTTTCCCCGTTTCGTGCAACTTAGGTTTGCATAATTGATTTGACAAGTGAACGAAGAAGTCGCAAATGAGTAGGAGCAACATGTGTGTGACAGGAGAGCTACTTTGAGTGTCATGTGTCTGAGTATAGTCTTGGGAGTAGGTCTGACTAAGGTGCAAGCCCGAAGGTACAGGTTTGAAGGTGCAAGTCCGAGGTGCGAGCCCACAGTTCTATTCTGCCAATAGGCTGATGGATAGGTTGGGTTGGTCTCATCAAGGGGTGACTCGAGCTTGTATGTTGAGGTTGGTTCTTGTATTGCTTTTGAAGAAGATTGAGGTCTGCTTTCGTATATCAATTAGAAGGTTGCTTCAATCTCTTGGCCCATATATTTTTGGGTTGTCTCCACAGTTATACTCTGAGGTTAATAAATCAGATATATACAGTTGATATAAAAAAGTTACTGTTGTGTATAAATGAATGAAATTGACCCTTTGGCAAGAAACATGCCCTGGACCAGTAAGATATAAACAATAAGAAACCTGCTGCGTGGAATGTGAGATCTAGAAGAAGGGTGAAACAGTGAAAGACCAGCATAGTGGAAGACCAGTCTTGTGAAGCAGATATTAACCAGCGTAACACTAGTTGCAATGCATGTCGAACAAAGGAAAACAAGAAATGTTGTTGACGGGTCCAAGGATTAAATTGAAGACATAGGTTGGTACCTACTAATTTGTTGAGTTGATGGTCAGCTAAGGGATTGGAGTCTCTTGTAGGTTGGTGCCTATGAAGTGGCTGAGTCACCTGTTGGTTTGTGTCTACAAAGTGGTTGAGAGACCTATACATAGTGTTTTGGCAGAGAAAAAATTTTCTGGTGTGCGCTGGGAATTAGGAAAATTTCCTAGGAAATTGGAGGAAATTTCTAGGGCCAGCACAAGGATTTAGGAGCCAAGGACAGGGTTCTGCAAGCAGGGTTTCGAGCTAAGTACTAGCACAGAGAACGAGCTTGTTCTCTAGAGAAACAATTTGCTTTGTAATAATTCTATTTGCTCTGGCTTTGTCAATAAAATTTCTACAGCTAGTAGAGAGTTTTCCCAGTTGGGTTCCCTAAAAAAAAATTGTGTTTTGCTATCATGGCACTCTGTTTTATTTCTGTTCTATTCCCCTGCAAATGGGTGGAGAAATTTTGTGGCATGGTGCAACAATTAGTTTTAAATTTGTTCACTACAGCAGTTGCAAAATTTCAAGGAAATTCTACACCAGGAAGTTTATGAAAGATTTTCAAAGATAAATTGTATAAGTATCTCTTACATAAAGAACTGTGCTTCAAGATTTATGTGCATTAAATGTTTTAAAAGCTAAAAAATGTTAAAAGTAATGAAATACTGATCCCCCCAGTATTTCGAACAGAAACAAGGATTTTGTTTGACTATAAATGGCTGCACCAAGGGCTACCCTTGAATTTTCAATTACTCTCAATAAGAAAGCAAGAATAGTAAATATGAGTAAGTGTTTCATGCAGAGAGGGTACAATACAAAGAAAGGTATGTAGGAACAGTTGTAAGTGTCTAGAAACATCACCAAGAGATCTCAAACTGCCCAATATTGAAGATCTCAAAAGAATCCAATACTGAAACTGAATGAATATATCAATTCCTTCTACTGTGTCAATTACTTGATATGGGTAAGAACTAGCGCGTATGTCAGATATCTATCTATAACTCCTAAGTATACCAATTTGCCCTTGCACACAATCCCTGGTTTGCTTACAAGCATGTTTGTCACATCCATCCTTAACTTTTATTATAACAGGCTCTTACGTTTTCTGTCACTGGTTGATCTCTATTGTGACAGCCTACCTGTTGTCCACTCCATTTTAAAAATACTCTCCTCTCCATAATTTTAATATCAATAGAAATTTGACACATTTCAAAAATAACAAGGTTGAATTAGAGGAGTAACTAATAGATACCACTATTTATGTGGTTATCAAATGAATAAACAAAGGGTGGCAAACTTTACCTTGGGCATGTACTAATCTCTATATGTAATATTACTTTCCTACCTGGTCCTCTGCCTATATTTCCACCTGTTTGTTTGCTTGCATGTGTGTGGGCTGTCTTTGAAGTGATAGATCTAGCAGATTCAGAAGATGCCTATACTGCTGATGTCAGAGGACTATGCAAGGGGACTGTGATGATCATTAGACAAAATCTACAGTGTTTAGAGGAGATGGTAAGAAGGTGACAGTCGTTCTTCATTCAAGTGGAGGAAAAATGTGGACAGAAACACTTGAAGATATCAACAACAACAAAAAGTATGTGTTAAACAGACATGGGGAGCGAGAAAGATATAAATGATAAAGCATGCAATTCAATCTTTATTCACAAATTATACATATTTATAGTACATGTGGTGACCGTTGGGATTCACATCCCAAGGTCCCTTGGACTGCTTTGTCTCTTTAGCTTCCACACTAACCCATTTAGAATTAGGTGTCCAACATTCCCCCCCTTAATCCAAAGGGTTATGTATGAGTCCAAGAAGAGAGCTGTAATACAAAATGTGCAAAAATGCATGGCAGCACTAGGCTGTATGTGCTCTCTGAAATGTTGGTATAAAGGGTGGTGGTTTAAGGATGGCCACCAACACTGGAACGCTTAGTGCAGTTCCCGGAACTCTTCCCAAACTGGCAAGAAGCTGAAGTCTTCTGCTAGAGGAAGTGATCCTATTGTTTTAAAGAGGGAAACTTTCAACCATAAAAGGGAGGTCTCACCCCGCATAAAAGGTAAAACTTCAACCTGTAGAAGGGAAGTTTCAACCTGTGATGGTTTAAGGATGACCAACAACTCTGGAATGCTTAATGCAATTCCTGGAACTCTTCCAAAACTGGCAAGAAGCTGGAGTCTTCTGCTAGAAGTGTTCTCAATTTTGTCTCCGGAACTCTTCCAAAACTGGCAAGAAACTGTAAGTCTTCTGCTAGAGGAAGTGTCCCACATCGCCAACTGAAGGCATGTTCAAGCATCTTTGTCTCTGGCTACAACCCTGAAACTGGTGTGGTAGGTTGTGGCTCAGGCTCGCTTGATGTGGCTTTGAAGCTTGTAGATGACCATCATTTCCCCCCCTGTCAGATACAAGGTGAGAAGATGGAGAAAACTCAACTGGAAGACTGTTCAATATTCTGGAACAAGTTCTGACATGTGTTTGGAATATCTTCTTGGCTGTTGATGCCCATTGCCAAGAAGCGATCCATCCTAGATGAATCTTTGTTCTTGCAGGACGATTGTTTTTGAAGCATCTGTTTGAAGAATGACTGGTTTTATGACAATGCTTACATGGATGAAGATCAAAATAGTGATCTTT
>APFE030129035.1:0-17717 GCA_000404065.3 Pinus taeda
CCATGTATTCACTTATAGGGTCAAAGAAGACATGATTATTTTGATGATCATCATAACACTCTAAATCTTCAGACAACTGATTCTCAACCACACAAGACCCCTTTGATGTGCTATCCAACTGCCTTTTTGCATGATGCCCACAAACAATGTAATTTTCTTCATTATAAAGATCATTCTTTGATGCAAGCTGCTGCAAGGAATTACAAAAATGAACAACCTTTTCCTCTGCCTGAGGGTTATAAACGCTATCTTCCAGTACTTTTCCTTGGTGTTTGCAATAAATTTCATACTCATTGTGATCAAAATCTTGGCAAGTTTGCTGCATCTTCTCATTTATATCAAAGGATGAAACATGGTTTTCATAAGTAAACCCCTGCTGATCTTCATGTTGTGTTGCATGAGATGTTATACTTTCTTCTTGGTGTTGAAATGCATTGTTCTGAAGAGCCTCTAAAATTTCTTCATCCATAAATTCATCATCATCATAACAATCCTCCAAGTACTGAATAAGACTTAAAGAATGTCTACAACAATCTTTGAGCAGCAATAAGGAAGGATAACACCATCAACCCCAGTTATTATTTTTCCTTTATTAACTTTTATTACATGGAATTTTCACCATGGTTGTTATAGAATCCTCCCCCTTGGGGTAACACTGTCATCGGTGTTCAACAACACCTAAAGAATGTCTACAACAATCTTTGAGCAGCAATAAGGAAGGATAACACCATCAACCCCACTTATTATTTTTCCTTTATTAACTTTTATTATATGGAATTTTCACCATGGTTGTTATAGAATCCTCCCCCTTGGGGTAACACTGTCATCGGTGTTCAACAACACCTAAAGAATGTCTACAACAATCTTTGAGCAGCAATAAGGAAGGATAACACCATCAACCCCAGTTATTATTTTTCCTTTATTAACTTTTATTACATGGAATTTTCACCATGGTTGTTATAGAATCCTCCCCCTTGGGGTAACACTGTCATCGGTGTTCAACAACACCTATAACTAGAACACTGTTGCAAGAAAAACATACTGTCGATGGAGCTTTATAATATAGCTCATTGTAGTATTTACAATGATCAACCTACTGAGAATCAAAACAACATGATAACATAAAAAACATAACATCATAATGACATGACAACCATACTTCTTATTGGAGCTTTATAACATAGCTCATGATAGTATTTACATCCATATACATATGTACATATACCAAAATCACCAAAACATATACTGAAACATATTCCAAGACATATACCAAAACACCATACCAATATTTATTTGCCTAAACAGGCAAACAAGGAAGGATACATAGCCCGAATCTGATCCCCTATCTGCCATGTAGCTTCATTGGGCCCAAAGTGATTTCAATACACCTTAACTTGATTGATTGGTTAGTTCCGGAGCATGAGCACCTTTTTCTGCAATATACATTGAGGATTTGGCTGGAATTCTCCATTTGGTTCCACCTACAATTCAGACCAGTCAATCACATGATTATCATCTTTAACATACTTCTTAAGTAATGACACATGGAAAACATCATGAAATTTCACTATTATAGGTAGTGCAAGTCGATAGGCTACTGGCCCAATCCTCTCAACAATACTGAAGGGTCCACAAAATCGTGGTGCCAACTTGGCACATGATCCAATCCGTAAAGATCTCTTCTTTGGTTTGATGTGCAAGTACACATGTTCCCCAACCCGGAACTCGAACAACCTGTTCCAATATACATATATCTTCTTCCTATCTTGTTTGCCTTTAGATTCTTCTTGATTACCTGCATTTCTTGCTCCATGTCTGCCAACATGTTCGGTCCAATCAACACCCTGTGAACTAGATCATTCCAACTGATGGGAGTATTGCAACTCCACCCAATAATGACTTAAACAGACTCCTTCTCAAATATTCCTAATACCCACTGTTGTAAGTGAACTCTACTAGTGGAAGATACTCTTCCCACTTTGGTTGTTGTTTCATCACGTCCATCCTCAAAATTTCCTCCAGTATCCTGTTGACACTCTTTGTCTTCCCATATGTCTGCAGATGGTAGTTTGTACTAAAAGCCAACTCTGTGAACAAACCTGCAAATAAATCCTTCCAAAACTTGGAAGTGAACTTTGTATCCATGTATGACACAATATTCTTCAGAACACCAAGAAATCTGACCACATCTCTGATGAATACCTACGCTACGTCACTATCTGAGAATGTAGAGTCGACTAGAATGAAAAGTGCAACGTTTTTCAACCCATCCACAATAACCATGATGGAATCATGTTGTCTCACTATCCTCACAAAACCTGTGATGAAGTCCATGGAAATGACTTCCCATTTCCACTTTGGAATCACAATCGGTTGTAGCAATCCACCTGGACGCTTACACTCTACCTTCACATGCCGACAATCAAAACACCTAACCACAAACTTTGTTACATCCCTCTTTAGATTCGAACAATAAGAAAATCTCTTCACTCTTGTCAATGTCTTTTGATAACCTAGGTGACTCAAATATGGTTTCGCATGAAACTCCCTCAAGGTAACTTTCTTGAGTTCACTATTTTATGTCACATATATCCTATCTTTGAACCTAAAAAACCCATCTACTGTAAGGAAACAATCCACATCACGTGCATGTGCACCTGTACCACCACATGTACTTATACCTGTACTACCACCTGTGCCTATACTAATACTCTGCTGCAACTTGTGCATAATCTCCATATATTTGACATCTTTCTAACCTACCTGCAAGATCCTATCTTGTAAGTCTATCCCATAGGAACTCATAACTTCTAAGTGATTCACCTATATTGACCTACTAAGAGCATTTTCCACTCTGTTCTATTTTTTTTTTATGTACCTAATCTCAAAATTGAACTCACGGATCGTAGCCAACCATCAACTCTTTCTACCATTCAGATTCGATTGGTCAAATAGATACTGCTAACCACTATGATCACTCATTAATGTAAACATCCTGCCTAGAAGATAGTGTCTCCACATCTTCAACGCATGTATAATCGCTGCCAACTCAAGATCATGTGTCGAGGGGTAGCTTTTCTCGTGCTCATTCAGTTTTCATGACTCATAGCATACCACATGTCCATCCTGCATAAGGAATCCATCAAGTCTCTTTTCTTGCAAGCATCTATGTGTACTACAAACTCTTTTTCCGGATCTGCAATCTTTAACATTGGTGCATGTGTCAATAACTGCTTAAGCTGCTCAAAACTAGCCTCACACTCCTCTGTCCATTCGAACTTCATACCTTTCCTCTGCAAAGATGTAATAGGATAATAAATCTGTGAGAAGTTCTTGATGAACCTCCTATAATAGCCTGCCAATCCCATGAAAGATCTCACCTCATCTAAATTCTTGGGAGCTACCCACTTCATGATGGCCATTATCTTTTCTGAAGTACTGCAATTCCCTCCTTAGAGACAACATGCCCCAAGTAGTGTACCTCAGTCTGAAAGAAACTACACTTGTTGAGCTTAACATACAACTAATGCTCTCTCAAGAGCCTCAACACTGCTGCTAAATTCTTGGCATTCTCTTCCTCATTTTTAGAATATACCAATATGTCATAAATGACCACAATAAAAAACTTATCCAAATACGGATGCAACACACTATTCATCAAGCACATAAATGTAGTTGGAGCATTAGTTAAGCCAAATGGAACTACAATAAACTCATAATTCCCATACCTAGTCCAGAAATTTGTCTTGTAAATGTCCTCCTCTTTAATGTGTATCTGGTGATCTCTGGATCTATGATTAATCTTCGAGAACACTACTTCTCCCTTCAACTGATCGAATAAGTCACCAATCCTCAACAATGGATACATGTTCCTGATGGTTGCTTTGTTCAACTGTCTGTATGTTAGGTCCCTATACTACTAGTGTAATCCCATATTTTTATTAGTGCAACCCCTTTATTGTATTGTTGTTCCCATGTAGTCCCAATATTGTTATTATTGTTCCCCATAGAAGCCCGCTATTTTTATTGTTGTGCCCTTACATTATTATTGGTATGTAGGCTTTGATTATATTGTGATCCCTTATACTCTTATATATAGAAAGGAGGTCTTGTCATTTGTATCATCGAATAATTGTTCATTTGTGTAATGTAAGGGATTCCCCCCCCTCAAATAAGCTAATTTTGAATTCGTTGATATATCCCTTCTTCTATTTTGTGATATGATTGCATAACATTTGGTATCAGAGCTCTGGATTGTAGGGTTTCGCTGCTTCAATCTGGCCATCGTGGAATTTTCGCTATAAATTTTTTTATACAAAGCTTCAAAATCTGAAATTAAAACCCATTTGAGCCGAAATCTTGGTGAACCTTGTGTACAAATTTTCGATCTTATCTCACTTTATGTTCAGAGATATCATCTGAAGAAGTTAGGGTTGTTGCAGGCTATAGAATTAGATCTCAAATAGGTGACCTTGGGAAACTTGTCACGAATTTGTGTCTGAGAATTGGATTCAAATTTCATAAGAAGTGACAGAAAAAAAAATGGAGTGTAGTTTGTTGGGTATCATTTTCAGGGCCGAAGGTCGAAACAGTGATATGTGGCACTTCGTACAAGTTCACTCTACTAAACAAGTATATAATCAGGTCATCGTGGCATACTGGGCATAACGCTTTCTTGGAGAATCCAATATTGATAAGACTTGTGGGGTTGGAAAGAGGTCTTAGAGGGATCCCACAAGGCATAATTCCAGATCTTGGAGATCATAAACTACAGAGATACATCAGATTCAAAATCAATCTCCTACAAAGCAAAAAAAGAAGGTTTACACTTTTTTTAAAAATTTGCATAAGTTTTGTTTCAGAAAGTAGTTTGAAGTGATTCAAAGGGAATTTTGAAGCATAATTATCGTTAATTGATGACCCAAAGAAATAAAATGGAAACACCTAGTAAGAACCCCAAAATATCTACTATGACACATGAAGAAGAGGAAGAAATGAAACATGATATATCAAAATTACGAGACCAAGTGCAACATTCACTCACACAAAAGGCAACTGAAGCTAAGATGAATGGTTTGAAGAATGGAATCAAAGCTAATATTAATGGTTTTAAGATTGGCATGGAAGTTAAGATCGATGGTATAGAAGCAAGACTGAAAGGCAACATGGAAGATTTGAAGAAAGACATGGAAGGTTTGACAAAGTTGCTACAAGAAATAATTCCTAATGGCGAAAAGGTAGTAGCGGAAACTCATGATGAGAACAAAATAATTTTTAATCATGATTTCATAGACTCCAACATTGGATTAAAAGACCCACCATGTTCCAAATATCGATATGAAGAAGTTTGATGGAAACAATCCCGTAACATGAATACTACAGATGGAGATATATTTTGATCTCCATATTGTGAGAAAAACACAAAAGGCATGCATTGAAACTTTATATTTAGAACCCAATTAGTTTGTATGTTATCAATGGCTTTTCTTTCGTAAACAAATTTTCACTTCGTGAATTTTTATGAAGGAAATGATAGGACATATGAGGATACAAAGAGCAACACCGTCTTTAGCCAATTGATAAATCTCAAACAAAAGGGTTCAATGGCAGAGCACATTGAGGACTTCCAAAAATTGAATATAAGGGTAAATTATATTCGAGAGGAGCATAGGATTGATGTCTTCATAGGGACTTTAAAGGATAACATCCAAAGAGGTTTGTCTTTGGGAACCTGATTCATTGGAGGAGGCACTTCGGTTGGAAAGAAAAATTGAAAGAAAAATTATGGCAACAAGGAATTATACCACTCACAACTATAAAGATGGAAGTGTTGCTACTCCTAGCCTTCCACAACCTAAAAGGTTGATACCAAAACTATTACAATAAAAAAGAGAAAAGGGCTTTGTTACAGTTGTGATAGAAAATACACTAAAGGTCATAAGTGTGCTGAGAAGAAATTAATTTACATAGATTTTGAAGAGGAGGAAGAAAAGTATTAATAAACATCAAAAGAAGAGGATATACACCAAGAACCAACCTCAGAGAAAGAAGAAATGGATCTGACCATATATTGTAATGCATTGGTACTTTATGGATATCATCCACCATCTGTTGGGTGTGGAGCCTGATTATCTTCTTTATTCAAAGGTATCGCCACATTGGACCCGAGTTCGTAGCCGCCATTAAAATTTGTGCCATAAAAGGGGTCCAGGGGGGTGCGACGGTGATTATTTGGAGCCCCCCTGCTGCCAGGGGATCTGGGGTAGATCCCCCGAAGCTAAAAATAGATGTAAAATTTCCTTGTAGAATGTTCTAATTACATATTCAATCTGGGCCATTCATTAGGTGGAGATATTGTTAAAAAATTATATATTACAAAGCAATGGAACACATAAAATATTGCAGAAATATAAACATAGAAAATACATAAAACAAGAGAGACACATATATATGTGGTTCACCCAGTTTGGGCTACGTCCAAGGAGAAACATCCAGTCCATCTTTTTATATTATCCAACAAACTGAAGAAATACAACCTACAACAAATCCACTATAACTCCCTCTTTGCTCTGAATCTCCTCTCTCTTCCTCACTCAGAATAGAGAGCTACATAAATGCAATACTATTCCCTCATATATAGTGAGGGGTTGCCTTCTAGGGCAAAAAACCCAAAATTAAATATAACTTCTATCGTCAGATCATCTGCCTAATGAACAACCCAGATTGACTAGAAATTACTATACTTTTACAAGGCAATTTTACATATGTTTTTAGCTTTGGGGGCGCTGCCCCGAAACCCCCACCAGGGGACCGCTGGTCCCCGGACCCCCAGCCGGGGGGGATGGGCCCCACCAGTCCCCTGCAAGGGGGACAAGTCCCCCTCGCACCCCCCCGCGTGGAGGGGTGTACAATCTTCTTGGGGTATACATCCGACTGAAACCTTTGAATACAGAAGATAATTAGGCTTCACACCCAACAGATTTGACGATAGAAGTTATGTTTAATTTAGGGTTTTTTTCCCTCGAAGGCAACCCCTCGCTATATATGAGGGAATTATATTGTGTCTATGTAGATTTGTATTCTGATTGAGGAAGAGAGAGGGGATTGAGAGCGAAGAGGGAATTACAATGGATCTGTTGTAGGTTGTATCTCTTCATTTTGCTCGATAATATAAAAGGAAGGACTGGCTGTTTGTCCATGGATGTAGCCCAAATAGGGTGAACCGCATATATCCGTGTCTCTCTTGTTTTATGCATGTTTTGTGTTTATATTTCTACAATATTTTATGTGTTCCATTTCTCTATAATATATAATTTTCTAACAACTAGTATCAGAGCAGAACATCTATTTAGTTCTTAAACTCGCAGGAGAGAAGGGTTCCTGGTTCAAGTGGGAGCAATGGCGAAAGATGGTAGGTTTAGGGTCAGAAAATTTAATGACCAAAACTACCAGCTGTGGAAGATGCATATGGAAGATTATCTGTTTCCGAAAGATCTGTACCTACCATTGAGCATAAAGACAAAGAAGATGACGAGTATGATAGACAGTGAATGGGATATTCTTGACAGAAAGGCACTTGGGACAATATGGCATGCCTAGCGACGTCAATAGCCTTTAATATTTCAAAGGAAATGACAACATAGGGTTTAATGTCGGCACTGGCCAAGCTATATGAAAAACACTCAGCCTCAAATAAGGTATTTTTTATGAAGCGTTTATTTCTTATGAAGCATTTATTTAATATGAATATGTGAGAAGGTGGATCTGTTGCTGATCATTTAAATAAATTTAATATAGTTACCAGTCAGTTAAGTTCTGTAGGGGTAAATTTTGATGATGAAGTTAGAGCTATGTTATTTATATGCTCATTCCAAGAAGGCTGGAATGGTTTAGTTATGACCATTAGTAACTCTGTCTCTGGATCTAATACTTTAAAGTTTGATGATGTTGTCAGTGCAATCCTTAGCGAGGAAATGCGACGGAAAATCTCTAGTGAGGCATCAGGTAATGCTTTGACTGCAAAGACTAGGGGAAGAAAAATGGAAAGAGGAAAGAGCCCCAGATATCACAGTAAGTCAAGCAAAGGAAAATCCATGTCCATATTAGGGATAGTGTGCTGAAAATGTAGGAAGAAAGGACACCTGAAGAAAGACTGCAAGTCTCAGAAGGGAAAAGGAGACGCGCAATAAGAAAATAATCATGAAGTGAATGTGCCAGGTGATGTGTTGCAAGATGTTTTGATTATTTCATTAGAAAATATTATTGATGCATGGGAGGTAGATTTAGGGGCCTCATTCCATACCACACCTGATAGGAAACATTTTCATGATTATGTTCAAGGAGATTTTGGATAGGTTCGATAGGGTGATGATAAACTCTGTAAAATCATTGGAATGGGTACAGTTTTCATAAAACAACAAAATGGAAATCAATGGCTATTGAAGGAGGTAACACATGTTCCATATTTGAAGAAAAATCTGATTTCAACAAGGCAGTTGGGAGGTGAAGGTGTTGTAACTACTTTTACAAATAAAACCTGGAAGGTCACTAAAGGAGCCCTAGTAATAGCAAAAGGAGAAGATATGACATTGTGGCATCATAATATTGGGCACATGAGTGAGAAGGGGATGCAGATTCTTCACTCAAGAAATTTGTTTTTAGGTTTGAAGCATGTTGATTTAAATTCTGCGAGAATTATTTTTATGGAAAGCATAAGAGAGTCAGATTCCTCAGAGTTGGAAAAGAAAAGAATAGCAAAAAATTAGAGGTTGTGCATATAGATGTATGGGGACCCACTAAGGCATCATCTCTCGGTGGCTCTCATTATTATGTTACTTTTATTGATGATGCAACCAGAAAAACCTGGATTTATTGTATTCAAAATAAATATGATGTATTTGATACTTTCAAGAAATGGAAAGCTTTAGTTTAAAATGAGACAAAAAAAGGTTGAAGTGTCTCATATGAGATAATGGAGGTGAATATTGCAGCAAAGAGTTTGATAGGTACTGTTCAGATAATGGAATTTGCAGAGAAAAGACAGTTCAAGAAACACCACAAGAAAATGGTGTGTTAGAAAGGATGAACAGGACAATCATGGAGCGTGCAAGGTGCATGAGATTGCATGCAGGATTGCGTTTACAATTTTGGGAAGATGTTGTAGATATTGTTGTTTATCTAATAAAAAAAGGGCCTTCAAGTTCCTTGGATGGTGGTATTCCACAGGAGGCATGGACAGGTAAAAAGGTAAACTACTCATTTTTAAAGACTTTTGGCTGTGAAACCTTTGTCCACATTAATAAAGAAAATATAACAAATCTTGAGGCAAAATCAAAGAAATGTGCATTTATTGGATATGGTTTTAATGATTTTGATCATCACTTTTATGATTATGAAAAACACAAAATCATTAGGAGTATAGATGTCATATTCAATGAAAAGGTTTTGTATAAGGATCAATTGCAAGAAAAGAAATAGGAAAAGGAAACAGAGAATACACATTACTTGATGAGATCACAGAAAAGTGAAGGTGCCTGAAAATCATAATGGTCAATAGCCAGAACAAATACAACAACCACAATAGCAACAAGCACCTCAAACACTTGAAAGTGGTGTTAGAAGATCTACCAGGATAAGTAGACCCCCTGAACGATACTCTTCCTCATTATATTATTTATTGTTAACTGATTCTGGTGAACCAAAATGTTATGAAGAAACAGTGCAGGTAGAAACTAGGAAGAAGTGGGAGCAAGCCATGAAAAAAGAGATGGACTCCTTAGCACATAACCAGACTGGGAACTTAGTCACATTTCCTGTAGGAAAAACAACATTGCAGAATAAATGGATTTACAGGTTGAAGAAAGAAATGGAGGTAGAAAAAGGTATAAAGCTAGACTTGTTGTGAAGGGGTTTACACAGAAAAAGGGTATAGACTTTGATGAGATATTTTCTCCTGTTGTTAAAATGACTTCAATCAAAATGATTTTAAGTCTAGTAAGAGTTGAAGATTTTCATCTTGAGCAGTTAGATGTAAAGACAATATTTCTCCATGGGTATTTCGAGGAAGAGATATATATGCACCAACCACAAGGATATGAGGTAAAAGGGAAGGAGAAACTAGTGTATAGGTTAACGAAGAGATTGTATGGCTTAAAACAGGCTCCAAGGCAATGGTATCTAAAATTTGACAGGTTTATGTATGAACAAGGTTATACTAGATGTTACTCTGATCATTGTGTTTATCTCAAAAGGAAAAACGATGGCAGCTATATTATATTGGTATTGTATGTAGATGACATGCTTGTTACAGGTTCTAACATGTAGGAAATAAATGTGGTCAAAATAAAATTGGCAAACTCATTCGCAATGAAGGATTTGGGTGCTGCAAAACAAATCCTTGGTATGAGAATAACTAGAGATAGGAAGAATCGAAAATTAACATTGTCTCAGAGTGAGTACATAGAAAAGGTGTTGAAAAGATTTAATATGCAGAATGAAAAATCAGTTAGTATACATTTGGCTAGCCATTTCAAATTAAGTAAGGAGGTGTGTCCCAAGACTCGGGAAGAAATAACTTATATGTCTAAAGTTCCATATGCATCAATAGTTGGAAGCTTAATGTATGCAATGGCTTACACAAGGCCTGATATTGCACATGCAGTGGGAGTTGTAAGCAAGTACAGGAACAATCCAGGAAAAGAACATTGGATGAAGGTGAAGTGGATTCTCAGGTATTTGAGAGGTACCACAAATCAATCATTATGCTTTGGTGGTTCAAACATTGCTCTACAGGGATATTTTGATGCAGATATGATAGGTGATAGAGATAACAGGAGGAACACAATAGGGTATGTGTTTACTCTAGGTGGAACAACTGACAGTTGGGTTTCAAAACTGCAAAGTGTTGTTGCACTCTCAACAACGGAAGCAAAGTATGTTGCTGTTATAGATTCTAGTAAAGAAATGATTTGGTTACAAAGGTTTTTGGATGAATTGGGTAAGAAGCAGGAGTTGGGAAGGTTATACAGTGACAGCTAGAGTGCCATACATCTTGCAAGTAACTCTGCATTTCATTCCAAGACTAAACATATACAACTCAAGCATCATTTCATACGATTAGTGTTGGAAGTTGGACAGTTGAAGTTGGAAAAGATACACACTAGCCAGAATCCTACAGATATGTTAACAAAAGTTGTAACCAGGGAGAAGCTGAGATTCTTCTCAGTTTCAATTAATCTTCAAGTATGATGAAGAAGATGAGAAATAGCTAGGTCCAAAGTAGAGTCATTGTCCAGCAAATGGAGCAGTGGTGGAGTTGTTATAATCAGTATCCAAGTGGGACATTGTTGGGTGTGGAGCCTGATTATCTTCTTTATTCAGAGGTATCTCCGCATTGGACCCCAGTTCATAATTTGGTAGAAATGCTGCCCGTAAAATGTCCGTTGCTAGGGGGATGGACGACGATTATTTGGAGCCCCCCCTAGCGGGGGTTGGAGGGCAGTTCCCTTAAAGTTCAAAATAGATGTAAAATTGCCTTGTAAAATGTTGTAATTATGTAGTCAATCAGGGTCATCCTTAGGCAGAGATCTGACGATAGAAGTTATGTTTAATTTTGGATTTTTTTCTCTAGAAGGCAACCCCTCACTATATATGAGGGAATTATATTGCGTCTATGTAGATCTGTATTGTGAGCGAGGAAGAGAGAGGGGATTGAGAGTGAAGAGGGAAATATAGCAGATCTGTTGTAGGTTGTATCTCTTCATTTTGTTGGATAATGTAAAAGGAAGGATTGGTTGTTTCTCCATGGGCGTAGCCCAAATTGGGTGAACCACATATATCTATGTCTCTCTTGTTTTATGCATGTTTTGTGTTTATATTTCTGCAATATTTTATGTGTTCCATTCCTATGTAATATATAATTTTCTAACACCATCCACCACATCATCTTTAAGAGAAAATTCTAAGGTTAAAGCAATAGAAGCTCACATCGAGCATCAAAAAAAATATCTCCAACTCTTAAAGGATAATCTCACTTTGGTGCATAATCGAATGAAACAATATGCAAATGAACATCGTAGCGAAAGAATATTTTATGCAGGCGATTAGGTATTTTTACGGCTACAACCATACAAACACATGTCCCTCAAGCAAGCCAAGAAGGATAATAAATTATCACCAAAGTACTATGGTCATAACAAGGTGTTACGAAAGATTGGTACTATGACATACAAATTGGAGCTTCCTGCATCTTCCTCAGTGCACCTAGTTTTCCATGTTTCATGCTTAAAGAAGGTAATAGGTGATAAGCTCCCAGTTCAAACGATATTTTTGGAACTTGAAGAGGAAGGAAAATTCATAGTGGAACCTAAATCAATCATGGAATCAAGAACTCGACAACTACAAAATCAATCAATTTTAGAGTATCTCATCAAATGGAATAACTTATTCGTTGAAGATTCCACATGGGAGGATGATAATTTTATACAGAAGCATCCATAACTACCAAAGCGTTAAGGACAACACTTTTTGGAGGAGAGGGGCATGTTATGCCCCTATGCTACTAGTGTAGCCCCATATTGTTACTAGTGCAACTTCTTTATTGTATTTTTGTTCCCATGTAGTCCCCATATTGTAATTATTGTGCCCCATAGAAGACCAATATTGTTATTGTTGTGCCCTTACAATATTATTGTTTTGTAGGCTCTGATTATATTGTGACCCCTTATACTCCTATATATAGAAAGGAGGTCTTTTCATTTGTATCATCAAATAATTTTTCATTTTTTTAATGTAAAAGAGGTTTCCCCCTCGAAGTGGCTAACTTTGAAGTCGTTGATCTATCTCTTCTTCTATTTTGTGAGCTGGTTGCATAACACTCTATTCAATGCATAATCTGAGAGTACCATATTTCTTCTTCACAAATAATACTGGTGCTCCCCAAGGTGACACACTTGGCCTAATTTATCCCTTGTCCAACACTTCCTTCAAATGTAGCTTCAACTCTACCAGCTCAGGTGTGCTCATCCTATAAGGTGCTTTTGATGCCAGAGCTACCCCTAGCACCAACTCAATAGAAAAGTCTACTTACCTGTGAGGTGGAAACTTTGTAATGTCCTCAAGAAATACATCCTTAAACTACCGTAAAACTGGGTACCTGCTCAAAACATCTACATCCTCAACTTCCTTACCTTTGTCACTAGAAATGTGTACTACAAATAATGCGCCCTTTTATGCGACTATGTTTTTATTTCATGGTCGTTACCATTCTAATTGATGTGGCTTTCTTCTTACCCTGTAAGACTCTTTTTTATTCATTGTCATCCACACATTCAATGGCCTTGTCATAACAATCCACCTTGGTTCTATGAAGGTATAACCAATCCATTCCCAACAACATATTGTATGATCCCAACATCTCCTGAGCACAAGTGTTAGTAAATGCTTCCACTTTGCTATATTTTTGTACATCTATCTCCTCCTCATCAATGGATGACTCCAAGGGTGCCTTCTCATCCTCCTCCATCACTGGTTCAATATGATCATATAACTATCTCTCCCCAAAAGACTCATCACACATATTTTGCATATCATCCTCCTCAGCTGACTCATGCTCCACCATATGCTACTCATATTCAATCATCAATGGTGACTCGTCATCTTGAATGTCTCCCATATGGTCCACTCACTTCTCAGCATACACATCAAAATATAAATCTGGCTTGTTGTCAATGACTTCACATGACTACTCATGCTCCCTAGAGGCATCCCCATATGACCACATGGACTCATTTAAATAAGAGTCCTCATCTTGAAAGACAAGGAATATCATCCTACTCTACCTCTTCCATCACCTCCGCATCTCTTAAGCACAAGTGGTCAGGTCCCCAAGTTTCCTTGCAAATGAAGTAAATAACCTTCCTCCTTAACTCATTCTTGCTACATGGTTGGTCATCATAAATCTACTTCAAATATTCATGGGTCAACCATCTCTTGAAAATTCTAGTTTTCTACTCAACTAACCTTTCGGCTAGTTCATAAGCAGCAGGTGAAACCAATTGTTCCTCCCTAAAACATGCCAACTACTTAGACTGCAACCTCCTGCACACTGCATCATGGCCTCCCATACATGATGAAAAAATGGACTGCATGTGTGTTATGACTATATCAAGATGGTGTTTCCTAATGTTAAAGAAGAATTGGAACATCTGCAGGATCAAATCATCACACTCTAGGTCAAACATGAGGTCATAAGATCTAACTAAGGTCATGACTTCTAGAATCTCTAACCTCTTCCAAAGGTAGGGCCCTCACTATTATCCAAATCCTGCAAGGTATCCACTACCAGTCTGAAGGCTCTCCTCATAATGTGATCATTGTAAGTGGGTATAGGTGCAGTCATCATCATGATACTACTAAGACAAGATGCAATTGGCAATTTGAATCCTACACAAGGGTGCTCCAAATACTTGTGTTATACTAAGGCAAGCATGGTTGGTTTTAGAGCCCAAATCAAGCTCTTTCCATTTGACTAAGTTACTTTGGAGAGGAGTGAGGCAAGTCCTTCTAGTTTGAGATGGGATTTTGTTGTAATCCCCATGCAGCGCAGATCTGTTCCAAGTGCATACATTTTGGATCCCAACTCATGTTCTTTTTGTAACATAGAAAGTATGCCCTTGGAAATGGATTTGCTTATTGTTGTTGCTAGTTTATTAAGGGAATTTAAAAAGGTTTGATCCATGTTTTAGCTTAAGAATGACAAGTGCATTAACTGCTTTAACTGACACTCCCCAAATTAACCAGATAATCAATGAAGCTCAAGACTCTCACTCAGACAAGTAAGATTGATAACTCTTCATGAGTAATGATGAATACATTCCCAACAATACAATGGTTATGACAAAAACTACAACAATATAATTTTTTCATAGACAAAAACTTTTCTCAACTCATAGACAAGAACATATAGTTGATACTGGTAACACATGAATGAACATATGACCATCTATATGTCAAAACATATTCTCTAAACCAAATCTCATCAAGTCATTTCACGCACAGTTATAACAAAATTGGAGCAGCCTTTGGACAACAACTACTCAAAACTCCAAGAGACACATTCAGGCACACAAAGTTACAATAGTATGTAGGACACTATCCTTTCTGCCATAAGGTCGATGGAAAGCTAAAACAATATAATTAATGGAGATGAAGAACTTTTTTTAATTTTTTACCTCTTTCTCTTTCAAAATTTCAGCTTCTAATAAACCCATGCATCATTTAATTAAAGTTTTGTAGAATTTGATTAGTTTTCAAAGATGAACTTGGTGAATTATCCTAATTGACAAGTCAGATCAAGCAGACTTGCTCCAGTGACGTGTCTCCATATGTGGCATCTTACTGTTATCTCTATCCACAAATTTAAAGTTTTCCCTTCCATGATGATTGTGGCTTCATACGTGGCTTGCACACTACCCTCAGACTCAATTGATCGACAAGTTGTAGGAATCTCATTTTCTTTAACTTGCCCACCAGATCGTAGCATATATAGTGCTCCCCACATACACCATCTAATGCACTAATGCACATAAGAATTTCTCCGTTGTAGATTCAAAGGTACACAAGTGCATAATTTTTCAATGCACACTTTTAACTACAGGGTACACATCGTATGAGGGTATCAACTCACGAACGAGCCCACAATGAATTCCCTCCATGAAATGTTAACTATGGAGGTATTGGGAGACTGAAACAATGTTTCACCATGTTTCTTGATTGCTCCTGTTGCATGTGCTCACCCTTCCTTCACTCATTTGAGTCTATAATATTGCGGTCCCCATGCATGTGGTGTTTGATCATTGTGGTCATGGAAAATTTTAGGGGCTAATGTTCACCCAGTGGGCTAATTTTCCATGATATTTCCATAAAAAAGATTCACAAATTTCCAATTTTTATAAAAGATGATTTGCCCAAATTTTAGAATATAAAACTATTTTACCTTAAAAATCGGCAACATTATATAAAGACTATATATAAATTCATTATAAATTTGAACAATTTTACAAATATATCAATAAACATTTTATAGTTTGCATATTAGGAATTATTGAGATTCGCCAATGTTTTTAAACATTAAGAAAATTTTCCATCCTTAAAATTTTCCTTGATTGTGGTTCCACAATCAAGCCACACTACGCAATCTGAAGAAAACCATGATCCCTCTGCTATAGGTGCGCTGTGCATAGCATTAGTGTATCCCAAGAAATTTATTCAAGCTTCTTCCAAACTCGATTTCTTCGACCAATTTACCACATTTGCTTGATTGCTACAGAAATGGAGTTCTCGACCCTGACATTGGTTGATCATCTCTACGTTAACGCTCCTCGATGTGGGATCCAACCACATTGATTCTTCTTTGAATTGTCACCATGTAATGATAGTTCCATTTTGTAGACAAATTCTTAACTAAGCTTGTGATCACAAAAATAATTAAGATGTCCTACACCACAACAAATTCACACAACTCAGTGGCCCACCTTTGGAAGTTGATGATCGGGATTGTTACTTCCTCTGACATAAGTTGATCTCCTATAATTGTTGCATAGCTACTGTAAGGAATCACTCAGATTGATAAGCAACATTTCCATGGATAAGTGGTTAGAGATAACAAATCAGCCACCTTCACGCGTGAAACACAAGATCAAACCAATGGACAGGTCACTCATACAATTAAATGAGCTAGAGTCACAATATTCTAATTAAAAATATTTTTCCTCTTACTGATGGGTTTCTTGGAGAGTTCATGGGATGGATGGTCTTTGGATGTATCTATCGACCCCTGCAAAACAATTATTTTCCTTCAAATTTGGTTGACGACTCCTTCAAATGAGTTCAACCTCTAGTTGTGGAGAATCGAACCTCGCTTAAACTTGTCTAACTTAAAATGATGGCTTAAGGTGGGTTGTGCGAATTCTTAATCGAATCTTATTGACGAATCAATAAAGTTTCGACCCCTATAAATCCGCCTCAACAAAAATAATTTTTCCAAACTTTTAAATACTCCATGCCTTTATTAAACATTGTGTCATATAAAATAATTGGGCTCCTTCAATAACAAATTTTGGCCCTCAAAATGAATCTGTAATATCTTTGTCGAAATTGCTAATTTTTCGAATAACCATTAAGTGGAAGAAAATTTCACAGTTGTTGAATGTTTAGTAATGAAATTTTTTTGAGACTAGGTCCTGTGGTTTCTCTGACAAAATATATTTTCTGCGACAAATAATGACACCAACAAGCTGAATTTGGCACCTTCACAATAAAACCCTCGCACAATCTGCAATTGAAATTGAGACCCTCCAGGCTGGTAGGAAAACCAGCACTGATACCACTGTAATATCCCAAATGGGATATTTTGCTAGTTATATAGAAATTTAACTCAACCAAAATTTCACCATAAAATTATTATTCAATTAACATAATATTTCCTATAAGATATAACAAGTAGTGTGCATGAAATTCAAGAAAACAATGAGCAAAAATAATCTCATCTTCCATTATAATAAATAACTGAAAGAGTGTACATGATGATATAACTGAAATATCTGAGATGGATAATCTGGTCTCCAAAACAAATATGCTCCGATGTCGAAATTGACCCTCCAAAATTGAACTGAAATGCAACTACTAATCTCTCATGTGAATTCTGGATGAATTCACCA
>APFE030129038.1:0-31889 GCA_000404065.3 Pinus taeda
TTTAAAATTGTTTACATACTTACATTACATCTACACATTTATACTATACACCCAATAATATACTCATTACAAGTTCAATATGTTACTTATTAAATAAAGTTTATGTGGAAAAATAACACTCATAACATAACCATTTAAACTAAATCTACCACTACCAACGAGTTAGGTCAAATTTATGCTATTTGTTTTAATTTAATAAAGTTTAACTATATAAATAATACATAATAAACTGCGATTTTACAATCATTACTTTTTATTAATACAATGTACTCATTCTTGTGAATTAATAATATCTTTTATTAACTATAATGGTAAAAAAATACTTGAATATTTAATTCAAATATATACTACATATCTACACACATATATATATATATATATATATAAAATTATATATAATATATATATATATATATATAATATATATATTAATAATATAAATATATATATATATATATAATCATTTTTTTTGGTAAAATATAAATTTAAATGTTTTTTTTGTTGGTTAACAAGCTTTCATTATATTATCAGAAAAATAATGAGTACAAAAATCATCAACAGAGGCTCATCTTTCTCATGCACAGTAGTCTTGGGGAACATAAGGCCTCGAGGAAGACAGTGACAACCCATGCCAAAAATTGTTTTCGGGTGGCCTATTAGCCATAAAATATATCTCCAAAAAATAGCAAAACTCCAAATAGTAGACATCCTCATATTAGGGGGACGGATTAGGTAGGAAGACATGAGGGGAAACAATGAGTCCATCATGCTCATGCATGTAGAAGTCGATATGCTCCACCCTCTCCTCTAAGGTGTGAAGGTGGTCATTTGTGCGTCAGTGTTGTCGTTAGAGACTTTCCATCGTGTCCAGGATCTTGTTATGGGTGTCCTTGATGTAGGCAACTAATTCGTTACGATCCCCATAGCACTGGTCCCTTAGGGTGTCAATGTTTAGCTGGATATTTTGCAGTTGGCCTACAATTGAGTCCAAAGTGGCGGGAGCTTTGAATTGGCTCGTTAAACGAGTAGGAGTTAGCATTGCTCCCTCTTTCGTGTCCTGACTGTCTAAATGGTTAGAGGACGAATGAGTACCCTCACCCTACTGCTACTGCCCTTCATGGAGAGGAGTGACTCCCCCCTCCCCACCCTTGCCTCAGACAACCCTGTTAGTTCGAAATAGAGACCAAATGAAACCAAGTGGGGTAACCGAGGCCGCAAAGCAGGCAAAACCAAGGTGGGAGGTGAGGCGACGCTTCTATCGAAGGACTCCAGCATTGTACCATTGAACTCCCGCTCTGGTATTACCACTATCGTCATTGATAATAGAGATCACAAAGTAGTTGGAGGAGCACAAAAACGTTGGCACCACATCGACCTTGCCACCCCCGCTATCATGACCCCAATTCTTTTTTTCCGAATTGAGCTACGTGCAACACCAGTTAAAAATGACTCCAACCATTAATTTCCTTTACATTTTCCGGACTACGCCTACTTACTTCTTCATTAATCATTATTAAATAGTTAAGTGTGTAATTACTTAATAAAAACAGTCACAACATAACATCAATGCAAGAGACACATCATTTATTCAATAATTCGGTTTTATATAAAAATTTGCAAATTTTACAATTTCTAGGGAGACTATGTCTCAACCCATTTCATAAGACTTTACAAATTTTAGTGCGTTGCATGATCAGTTGGCCTTGGCGCATGACCTGACCGGATTTACACCACCGTTCAACTTTTCCAGCCTTGGGCACTCGACCCATCGTGTCATGTGGTCCGCACTGTCCACTCGTGACCCAACTCGTAGACCCGTCGTGCAAACCCACCTAACTGTGCCTCCAGTCACCCGCTGTCCACCCTACGCTCACCTGAAACGGGTGTCGGGTTGGCCTGCCCAACCTGCAACCACCTAACTCATCGCTGTGTTAAACCTGCCAAACCGCAGACTCATTTCTTACATCGTTCACGTGTTTCCCCTTGTTCTTTTTGTGAATTCAGTTGATGGATTTCAGTTATTTTGTCTCTCTCCATATGTACGTTGCTCGAACTTTGGAAGGGGCTCGACCTTCACTAAGCCAACCTGCCCTTTCCATGACTTTCACCCCTCTGTATGTTATCACGTCAGCCCAACCTTATATTTAACATGTCGGCCCACCAAACTACATGACCACCGCCTATAAATTTCGCTCGCCCACATGCACCCAACACTTAGCCAATTTCGGTGTTGGTCATGTTGGCTTCCCTCAGCGCGCCCTCTAGCTTGTCAGTTATGTGTGCTTGGCTAGCTCGTTGGTTATGTGCGCTCGCCCAACTCGTCGGTTAAATGTGCCCACCTCAGCTCGTCAGTTCTTTGTGCTTGGCTAGCTCGTCGGTTATGTGCGCTCGCCCAACTCGTCGGTTAAATGTGCCCACCTCAGCTCGTCAGTTAAACATGCCCATCCGCTTGTCAGTTAGGTGTGCGCCCGCCCAGCTCATCTGTTAAACGCACCCACCATCTCGTCCACTAGCTTGCCAGTTAAACACGCCTGGGTTGGCCGCCCGACTCGTCCAAGTGTGACGATGATGAATTGGGGGCCTGACATCCTCCCCCACTAGAAGTCATTTTCGTCCCTGACAATCTAGCTACTCTCATTAACTCAACATCATACTTAACAATCTCTTTCCTCCATCTCCACAACAAATCCTCCATTTCCCACCTACTCTCCTTCGATGCGTTCTTCCATTTAACAAAGAACCCCCGTCATGTCGCGTTCCCAACACCCATAGTTCAAAGATCCATAATCTTCTCCAGAACAAGGTGTGGCATGTCCATAATCATCGCTGGTCCTCTTGGTGGTTCTGTCCTCTTAGGCAAATGTGCATCAAGTCGACATCTCTTGAGTTGACTCATATGAAACAAAGGATGTTTCAAACACATGTGGTTTGGAAGCTCCAACTCATAGGCAGCTTCCCCAACTCACTTCTTTACCTGAAATGTTCCTTCATACTTAATTGTCAAAGATATCACAGTCCCTTTTGGTAGCCAACACTGATCTCTGGTAATCCTTAGAACAACCATATCTCCCACACTGAAGTGTGCATCCTATCTATCCTTATTTGCCCATTTCTTCATCCTCCGTGTAGCTTCATGCAAGTGCACCCGTGCAAAATCCAAGGTCTCCTCCCATGCTATCAAGAATCTCTTCACATGTGGACTCCTCATAAACCCCCTTGATAACATGATGTGTGGAGCAATTGGCACCTATCCATTTACCAAGTCAAATGGACTATGCCCGGTTGTGGAACTCTTCTACATATTGTAGCTAAACTGAGCCACATCAAAGAGTTCAAGCCAATTCTTCTGATTAGCCGTCACATAATGTCTTAAGTAGTCTTCCAACAGTGCATTAATCCATTTAGTCTGCCCATCTATCTGTGGATGGTAACTCGAACTCTGCAGAAACTCTTTCCCAACCAACTTGAACAAAGTGGTCCAAAATCTGCTTATAAATCGCGAATCTCGGTCCGACATAATACACAATGGCATACCCCAATACTTCACAACATGTTTGAAGAATAGCTCAACAGTCTTCTCAGATCCACATGGTATCTTCATAGAAATGAAGACGACATACTTAGAGAAATGATCGACCACGACCATAACTCCGTTATACCCATGTACTTGTGTTAACTGAGTGATGAAGTCCATCAAAACACTCATCCATGGTCTCTCTGGAATCAGTAAAGGCTGCAACAATCCTCCTTGTCTCTGGTTATCTAATTTGTCCTACTGACAAATGATGCACGTATGTACATACTCCTCTACATCCTCCCGCATCTTCTCCCAAAAGAATCCTCTCTCCAACAATTCCAAACAATGACGCTGCCCTGGGTGGCCAACCCATGGAGTATCATGGCACTCCTTCAAGAGGTGTCTCCTAAGTCTCGATGACTTGGGAATGTAAAGTCGATTCCCAAAGGACAAGATTCCATCTTGTAGAAAAAACCTATGTGTCTTTCCTTCCTTCACCTGCTTCAAGATGCTCTGTGAATGAGTATTTGTCTCCATGCTAGCTCGAATTCTATTATGCATCTCATCAGTCATCTGTACTTGACTCCTACTATGTTCTGCTCGATCTTCTTCCTCCTCAAGTGCAGGTAGTTGTCCCTTCCTACCTAGGGCATCTGCAACTGCATTAAGTCTACTCAGTCGGTACTCAATAGTCATGTCTAACTCTACCAAGAAGTATTGCCAACGAGCTTGCTTCATTGATAGCTTCGATTGTGATGCAAAATAACTTGCTGCAACGTTGTCAGTCTTGACAATGAAAGGGTTCCCAATCAAGTAATGCCTCCACACCTTTAAACATGGAATGATCGCAATCATCTCCTTCTCATTAACCAAATATTTTCATTCTCTAACCTGTAACTTTCGACTCTCATATGCCACTAGATGCCTATCCTGCATAAGAACCCCTTGCATCACAAAATTTGAAGCATCTGTGTGCACCTCAAACAGTCTCTCAAAGTCAGGTAACTTCAGTAGCGGTGCTATAACCATCCTATTCTTCAAATATTCAAATGTTGCTCGACACTTTTCCATCCAACTCCATTGTTTTTCCTTCTTCAAAAGGTCTGTCAATGGCGATGTCACTTTGGAGTACCCCTCTACAAACGTTAGTTGGTAGTTGTTCATCCCCAAAAACACCCTAATATTATGGACATTCTTCGGTTCAGCCCAATCCTATATCACCTTTACTTTGCTCGGTTCCATCCGTATGTGTCCTTGACCCACAATGTGTGAAAGGAATGGATTTTAGGTCTAGGAAAGCATACAATTTGACTTCTTCAAGTACAGTTGATTCTTCTTCAGCGCGTCAAGTACCAAAGCCAAGTGCTTCTTATGATCCTCCATGTTATCATTGTATATCACGATATTGTCCAAGTATACTACTACGAACGAATCCAAATATGGACATAGCACATCGTTCATTAAAGTGAAAAACGTAGCTACAAAACCCGAAAGGCATAACAAGGAATTCAAAACTTCCATACCTTGTCATAATTACAATCTTCTTCTCATCTCCCTCTACTATCTGCACCTGATAATACCCATGCCTCAAGTATAGCTTGGAAAACACTCGGGCTTTTGCAAGCTTATTGAAGCAATCCACAACAAGTGGCAAAGGATACATGTTCTTTTACCGTTTGCTTGTTGAGAGCATGATAATCACAGCACATCCGTAGCTCATTCGCATCTTTCTTCCACTTAAATAATACAGGAGCACCGTATGGGGACCTTGAAGGTCGTATGAAACCTGCATCGGCCAAATCCTTCAACTGTCATTTCAACTCCTCCAATTCCGTCCCTGATAAATGATAAGGAGATTTTGTTGGAGGTTGCTTCCCTAGCTCTAGCTCAATGTTATGGTCCATTGCACGTCTTGGTGGAAGTGCTTTTGGTAGCTCATTGGGCATCAAAACTGCATACTTGTCCAATACATCAGAAATCTCAGCTCAACATCCCCACTCTATCATTGCTTTCAACTCCCTTGATGACTGTCGCATATGTCTCCACATCTGAATCTTGCATCACCTTCCTCATATTTAGTGCATAAACATGTTGCACCTTCACTTTCTTCCTTTGAATATGAGTCAGTAAATTCCGAGTTCGTGAACCTCCAATCAACATGATCTCATCGCAAAAGGGGAAAATAATTGCCTTATTTCCCTTTAGAAAATCCTACCCCAATATCATTTCAAAGTCATTCATTTCCAACACCATGAAGTCCAATCGACCCTGCCAGTCTCCAATTCGACTTGGCACTTCATCTACCAATCCCATCACTTTAGCCTTCAATTTCACTGCCTTTAACTTCCACATTAGTTGGAACAATCTGCATCCCAATTTCTCTTGCCAACCTTGTCGTCATAAAGTTGTGTGTGGCACCCATGTCCACCAAAGCTTGGATGGTTTTGCCATGAACCTCCAAGTCGAGAAACCCCAAAATATGTATCCAAGATTTCTTTTGTTCAAAAACATCACACTGCATACATACCTGATCTTTGCATTTTACTGTTGTATTGGCTCCGATACCATCTGTCATCGCCCCAATTCTTTTTTCTCGAATAGAGCTACGTGCATCACCGACTAAATGACTCCAACCATTAGTTTCCTTTACATTTTCCAAACTACGCCTACTTACTTCTTTGTTCATCATTATTAAACAGTTAAGTGCGAAATTACTTAACAAAAATAGTCAAAACATAACATTACTGCAAGAGACACATCATTTCTTCAATAATTCGGTTTTATATAAAAATCTACATTTTTTACAATTTCCGGGGAGACTATGTCTCAATCCATTTCATAAGACTTTACAAATTTTAGTGCACTACCCGATCGACTGGTCCTGCTGCACGACCCGACCACAACTACACTACCATTCAGTGCTACCTAGCCTTGGGCATTCAACCCACTATGTCGTGTGGTCCACACTATCCACCTGCGGCCCAACTCGCAGACCCGTTGTGCATACCCGCCCAACTTGTGGCCACCCAACCATCGCTGCGTTAAACTTGCCTAACTTGCAGGGTCATTTCTTGCATCGTTCACTTGTTTCCCCTTGTTCAGTTGATGGATTTCAGTTATGCCATCGCTATCCATATATACATTGCTCGGACTTTGGAAGGGACTTGACCTTCGCCAAGCCGATCTGCCCTTTCCATGACTCGCGCCCCTCTTTATGTTATCACGTTGGCCCAACCTTATGTTTAACATGTCGGCCCGCCAAACTACATGACCATCGCCTATAACTTCCTCTTTCCCACATGCACCTAACACTTAGCCAATTTCGGTGTTGCCTGTGTTGGCTTCCCCGGTGTGCCCTCTAGCTCGTCCGTTATGTGCACTCGCCCAACTTGTTGGTTAAACACACCCACGTCAGCTTGTCGGTTAGGTGCATGCCCACCCAACTCGTCGATTAAATGTACCCGCCAGCTCGTCCGCTAGCTCGTCGGTTAAACACGCCCGACTCGTCCAAGTGCAATGGTGATGACTTGGGGGCCTAACACTCCTGAGTTCTTGGTGGAGCCAATTCATCGTGCTCTCCCACTCCAAAGTCTAACCGCAAACAAAGAGGACAACCATGCAACCAGCGGAGACCATCCCAGGTCGATGAGGCCTGGTAAAGGAAGCTAGCATTGGCCTCTGAGATCGATTGCAGAAGTTCAATAGAGCATACTAGAAAACCCAACTTGGATTGCAACACTAAGGTCTCCCTTGTGGTACCTACATCACCCTACTGCCACACATAGCACTGGATCCTCACTCCCATCAGAAAAATCTAAATTTAAATGTTAATAAAATAAACATATGCATTTTTATAAACTAAATAATAAATCAATATTATTATTATTATTTTCAAATATAAATTCAAATTTTAAAAATAAAATATATGTATTTTTATAAATTAATAATTATATTAACATAGTTTTTCGGTGCTTGGGAATAGGATCGACTACGCAGAGACCTGGAGCGATGGTGCAGCCCTAGCCTACGGTTTGGTGCCCTAGGCCCCCCTGCCCTGCGGCCCTGGGCCCTCTGCCTGCTACATTTGTCCTAAGCTCTTTAGTTAAGAGCCTGCGCTCTTGTGTGGCTTACTTGTTACTGGGAGGGGCTTGAAAGATAGGGATCGCTCCCATGGAGATCCCGGGCTCGCCCCATGCAGGCCCCCTCCCTCCCCCCTCTGCCCTCATTTTCCGAAGCCTTCTCTCGGCTCTTGGTTGGTTTTCCGTAGAAGAAAAAGATTGAAGGAGCCAAGTTCGTCAAGAGACTTGAAGATATTCCTGAAATCTCCCTGCTGCCAGAGACTCTGATCCAAGTCGCCTTACCCTTGGCTAAGTGGGCTCTCGTTGGTTAGTTCATTGGACTATGGCCTTCTCCTAAGGCCACTGAGACCTGGCTCAACAAGAACTGGACTCCATTGATCAAGAATAGTGTCACATCTTACTTCTTAGGACGAGGGTTTGTCCTCTTTGAATTCACCTCTAAGGATGAGAAGGATTTGATCTTCCAGAATGGCCCCTATTTCATGGGTCCCCAGGGTCTTTATCTCAACAAATGGATGTCGGACTTTGTCCCTGCAGTCAATGTTCCCATGGCTGTACCGGTGTGGGTCAAGCTCGCAAACCTCCTAGTGCATTGTTGGAGATGGGACTCATTGAAGCACATCGACAATGCTCTTGGGAAATTCATAGATTCGGGAAAACAACAAATATCAATATGACCATGCTTGAATCTGCGTTGAAGTAGATCTAGAGGTGGGTCTTCCGGAAGCCATCAAAATCAAAGTAGGAAGCTGGCCTCACTTGCAGAAGCTAGATTATGAGCAGTTGCCCTTCAAATGCCGAAAATGCCATGTCTACGGTCACTTCGCCAGAGGATGTCCATCCAATGCTGAAACAGATAATGGTAAGGAATAAGGATGGAACCAGGTCAAGCATGCCAAGAAAACCCAAAAGCAGGTTGGTCCAAATGGAAGAGGCCCCCAACAGGCCCCTCCCTAGCAACCCCCTCCCAGAAAGAAGCAAGAAAATAAATTCGCCCCTCTAAGCTCGCAAATAGAGGAAACACAGGAAGCAGACATCCAAAAAGCATTCCCCCTCGCAAAAGGTACCCCCTCTTCTCCCAAGGTGGTAAGCCTTGCTGAGAGCTCCAAAGGAAATACTATAGAAGTCAAGGAAGTTGAGCAAGAATCTGACGACTCGGAGGAAGAAGGCGAAATAGAAGAATCCCAATCCTCGATAAGGAGATCCACAAGAGGCTGCAAAAAAGATCGGGAAAAAAGAGAGCAGGAAACTTTCAAAGATAAGCTTCATGGCAGTGAACCAACTCTTGAGAAGCTATTAGCGTCAAAACCAAAGATGGCAAGAAATCAACCCCAAGGCTCCAAGGGAGCCAACTAGAAATACAAATGATGAAGATTGTCTCCTAGAACTGTAGAGGTATGGGGAGTAGAATCAAAGAAGAAGCCATCAGAAGTTTAATAAGGACAGAAGCTCTTGACATACTCCTCATCGAGGAGAACAAATTGGAGGACTCCGTCTTCCTTCAGGTAAGTAAGAAACTCTGGAATAAATGTGAGGAGAAAGAAATCTCAGCCTGAGGGGCTTCCGATGGGTTGGGAACTCTCTGGAACGCTAGCAAATTCTCAGTCATTTTTGAGACCCTCAACACTCACTGATTGTTCTTAAAATTGTAGCACTTAGACTCAAAAGGGATTTTTAGTCTTTACAACATGTATGTCCCTGTGAATGCTGGAGAAAAAAAGGCATGCTGGGAATCCATAAGAAGCCAAGAAGACCTTGTTAATCTTGAGAATACCATCATTGCCGGAGATCTAAATCTCACCCTCCTATCAGCAGACAAGAGAGGAGGCAGCATTGTTTGTGACCCGGCAAGGGAATGGGCAGAGGATCTTATCCAGGATTGGGACTTACTGGACATCAAGTCAATCTTTGGCAAGTACACTTGGACTAATAAAAGAGTTGGCCCTCGTCACATCGCTGCCAGGTTGGACAAATTATTTCTTCAAAGCTCTTTTCTTCTGCTTGGATTAGAGGGTAGAGTCCACTTTCTCCCATGCAACACTTTTGATCACAAACCCATCAAGCTAGAACTTGTGTCTCAGCTTGATCTCGGACCTATTCCCTTCAGATTTAGCCCACTCTGGGCTAAGGAATCTGACTTCACCCAAACAGTAAAGGACATTTGGTTGCAGCAGGTCAAAGGCTCCCCCTTTTTTGTCTGGGACTCAAAAGAGTGAAGAGGAATTTGAAAAGCTGGGCCAAATCGCTGCCCAATCCAGCTAATGAAAGGAGAAAAATTCAACACACTCTAAAAACCCATCAACTCTAGGCTGAAAAAGCTGACATAACAAAATAGATTCTAGATAAAGAAGCACAGCTCCAACAAAACTATCACAAGGCTTGTCTAGATGAGGAAGAATACTGGAGGCTGAAGTCATGTAGTCTTTGGCTTAAAGCAGGGGACAAAACATTTCCTTCTTCCACAAACAAGCTCAGGTAAGGAAATGTACCAACTCCATTTCCGAAATCAAAGATGGCTCTAATATTCACAAGGATAATGCAAACATCAAAAAAGCAACCTCCCTTCACTTTAAAAGCATGTATAGAGAAGATACAAATTTGGATCAAAACTCTAATATGATTTACGTGGTCCCCCCTTGATAACTGCTTAAATGAACCACCTCCCTGAAGCTAAAGTCACTAAGAACAAAGTCAAGGATGCCCTCTTTGCCATGGACCCAGACAAAGCCCCTGGGCCGGATGGATTCTTAGCCATATTCCTCCAAATTTGTTGGACGATTGTGGAAAAATATCTTTTCAAAATGGTTCTAAAGTCCCAAGTTTGCCAGAAAATCAGAGGCAGCACGAATTCTGCTTTTCTTGCCCTCATTCCCAAAGAGAAAGATGCCAACTCCTTCAACAGGTTTTGCCTGATTTCACTATGTAATATTGGTTACAAATTGATTACCAAAGTAATCGCTAATAGATTGAAGCTCATCCTCCCCGAAATAATTCCAAAAAGCCAAGGAGTTTTCATTCAAGGCAGACAGATTGTGGACAATTTCATTTTGGTTCAAGAGGCAATCCACTCAAGTCTGAGTCGCAATGAAAAAGGTATGGTTGTCAAAATTGATTTAGCAAATGCATTTGATCGAGTAAGGCGTAGTTTTTTGTTGAAAGTCTTACATAAGCTTGGATTTGGTGCGAATTTTATAAATTGGATTCGGGCTTGCATTTCGGAGCCTTGGATCGCCCTGTTAGTAAATGGCAGAGCTGTTGATTTTTTCAAAGCCACGAGAGGACTCAGGCAGGGGTGCCCTCTTTCACCACTTCTTTTTGTTCTTCAAGCCTTAGTTCTCAGTTTTTATTTAGACAAAAAAATTGACAGATCAGCAAATGGTTGGGCTCTGCATAGCAAGAGGCATTAAAAACATAAATCATGCCTCTTTGCGGATGATACCTTGCTATTGGGAGCTGCTTCTGTACTCATTGCCTCCAGATTTAAAGAAGCTCTAGATGAGTTTTGTATGATCTCGGGAAGCAGTCTAAACAATGGCAAATGCCATATCTATTGCTGGAACCCCACTCCCAGCTTGCTCAATGCCATTTCCAGATCCTTTGGTTTCGCCGCCTCCTCAAATTGGACTTCCTTCAAGTACTTGGGCCTTCCTGTATTTCTCAAAAGAGCCTACAGTAGAGATTGCCTCCCCCAATTGGAGAAATTCAAGAACAAGCTGCTTGCCTGGGGTTTTTCCTGGCTTAACATTGCTGGTAAGTATATTCTCATCAAATCAGTCCTTAGCAACCTTCCCTTATTTCAGTTTTTTGTCCTTCTTGCTCTCACTGGTATTCTCAGAAAAATGGGGGAGATTATTCGAAATTTTTTTTGGAAGGGGGGCAAGCAGAATGAGAAAAATATTCCCCTTGTCAACTGGGAATCCATCTCCAAACCGCTGTTGGAAGGAGGCTTGAATTTCAAAAATCTTGGCTATCATATTATTACAATGGGAGCTAAGCTAATCCGGAGAATTATGGCACCTAATCCTGGCTGGGTGCAATTAGCTCTTCGGGAAAAATATTTCAAAGGCTAGCATTCCCGTTGTGTAGATCACCCTCTGACACATTAAAATACGCCCTTTCTAAAGCTCTATATCAAAGCATGTCCTCTCATCAATGCTCATGCCTACTGGGTTCCCGGAAATGGAAAAAGGATCAACCTTTGGACAGACAGAATAATGAATAATGAGCTGTTGGGAGACTGTCGTCTCTTCAAGCGTTGCGTAGATGGATGAACGAGGCTGGAATGTCTTCTCTATGGGACATCTTCCTTTGGCAGCATTCACGCTGGGCTGGCTGGAATCTTCAAACGCCCCTAGATTTGTCTATGGAGCGTGAGGTCTTGCTTTCCAAGCTCCACGGATTGGGTCCTTCGCTGGCTCGAAATCGGGACTCAAGAGGTTGGGGTGCATAGGCTGGTGGATACATCGTAGCTCAAGGATACGCCAAGCTGTGTGAACGCCCTCATGTGGCCACGAACCCAGAGCTGTGGAAAGGGATATGGCATTATCCCTCCTTGCCAAAAATTGATTTCTTCAACTAGCTGCTATGCCACTGCAAAAATCTTGACAAATGATAATCTTCAGAAGCGAGGTTTCCACGGCCCTTCAAGGTGCAACCTTTGTAAAGTAAACCAGGAAAGCGTAACTCATCTGATGCTTGAATGCATCTTCACATTGCAAATTTGGACCGAGCTGCTGGGAACTTTGAGTTCCAGCTTCGCTTTGCCTTCCTCCAGTCCTGATTTTTTTGCTAAATGGCTACAAAGGTATCCTGGTCCTCCTCCAAAAAACAAAATTATCAGAGCTGCTTGGTCTACTCTCCCTAAAATAATTTGTTGGTAGGTTTGGCTTGAGCGAAATAAAAGGATATTCAGAAACTACGAATAGGATGCCAAGCTTGTGGTAGTTAAGATTAAATGCCAGCTAAAAGAGTGTCTGAGAGATCATAAAGACGATTTAAATCTCAACCAGTAAGATATAAATTGGGGCTCTTCTCTCGATCTTCAGTTCCAAAAAATTGCAAAGAGTATCTCCCTCTCTAAAGAATGGCAAATAAGGGTTGCAACTAAAGAATTCCAGGGATGGATCACAAAACATCAGAGATACTCTCTATTTTTTGATGGGGTTTCCAAGGGTAATCTTGGAAGAGCTGGCGCTAGAGGTGTCGTACTGAATCCAGATGGCATAACGACCCACAGTTTCACCTGGGGTTTGGGAACCACTTCTAGCATTCTCGCTGAGGCTTTGACTCTTTTCCAAGGTCTTAAGATTTTGAAAGTGCTGAACATCAAGGAGGCTAATGTAATTGGGGACTCTCAGGTTATCATTAACACTATGGTGACACATTCTAAGCCATCAGACCTAAGGCTTGCAAGGCTGATCTTCAGAATAACAGATCTTGGAGAATGATTCCAGAAATTGAATTTCTACCATGTGTTGAGAGCTAATAATAAGGAGGCGGACATTGAAGCCAACAAAGCAGCCCTTCTTATGGTTGGAGCCTTGCTCAGAGGCAGACATGAAACATGGGAACCAATTCTTTACTTTAGAAAGCTATCATGTTTTACTGCTTATTGTTAAATCAGTTTGTATGTATTCACAAACTTGGGAAAATCGCTGAAATTGATCACTTAGTAGTAGCTAAAAAGAGATGTGAGCTAAGCATAAATGCCACAGCCTTGCAAGGTTGTGAGGTACTCTTTGAATTAGACTCACCTTTTGTAATCCACTTTTTGGCATTAAGACTAAGTACTTAATATACCCATTATCTGTTTTTGTAAAAAAAAAATAAATTTATATTAAAATAAATTTTTTATTGAATATTTTTGTTCAAATTGTAAGAAATAAAATATATAATTATTGATTTCGCGGTACAATTAATGTACTTAAAATGTAAATGCAACTATAACATATTATAGTTTTTTAAAGCTATGTCTGCATATGCATTGAAATAAGGCCTTCCTCTTTATTTGCTCACATCAAGACTTTACGAATCAGTAAAACTCAATATAATGGAATTCTAAACCTTAACACTAATTTGAATTCAATATTTTTACTTTAATTTAGCTATATTTAAACGGAGTTATCTATAATGCGACTTTTTGGAGATTCCGGTGACGAAATCCGGCGGAAGAAATTGAGGTTAAATCTTTATTTGTTGTAGTTAAAATGGTTTTTTAACTGCATATTTGGATTCAGCACCATGAAAAACCCCTGGGACACTTTGATTGTGCAGAAACTAGCTATCAAATTTGCGATTCCAATAAATTGCTGCCGGATTTTGACCGGAAAAACCCACCAGAAAGGGTTTCAAAAAGTCGCATTATAGACAACTGCTATTTAAACTAAGCCACAGAACTAGCTACTATATAGCATTTGTTTCTTAAGAATTGTTATTTTTGGGAATGTTCATCATTTTTCTACATGTAGGTGTAGATTTTTAAACTTCCACTACCAGTGTAATACTAAATGCATATCCAATAACGTACAAACCAAACATACCACATTAAACTAAAATATTTAATAAAAAATAGCTTAGTTATTTACACAAGCTATACTAAAATATTTAATAAAAAATAGCTTAGTTATTTACACAAGTTATAACAAAAAGAAAATATCCCAAAATTGGTAATCTTAATTTTCTTTATAAATATACATCCTAAGAAAATCTTTAAATTAAAAATATTTAGCCAAATATCCATAAGTTAATTATTCATTTATAATTAAAAAACAATGAAACCATATACATGTATATACAATAGGTTTAATTATATATATATATATATATATATATATTATATATAATATATAATAAAATTTATTTATAAATAATAAAATTAATTAAAATAAAAGTGTATTTATAAATAATAATAAAATAATTAAAACTTAAGTCTTACTAGCACAACCGGTTGAGAATGGGCCTCATCAGCAAGGTGACCTAGGATCAAACCTCACGAGTGTGGTTGTGCCTTGTGCTAGGGGCCTCGGCTAGGTGCGATCCCTGGGTCACGACTCCTCAAGCCATAAGTGAAGCCTGGAGGATCATAGACCACAGGTCAAGTCTGGAGGATCACAAACAACTTGATAAAAAAAAATAATAATTAAAAACGATAATATTTACAACATTATTATTTTTTATTAGTTATGTAATTCATAATATAATTCATAGATGCCCACGAGACATAGACTAAATAGTGAGAGGGTGTTCTATTAAGACACTCTGTGGTGTAAAGGTCACCGGTTTGAAACTCCATGGGTAATAATCCAACCATGTTAAGGGATGGTGTAGCCCAAGCCGCCTGTGATCCCCAAGAGATTTTGAAAGCTTAGATGCCCTTGGGTCACAACTCACAAATTAAGTGTGTTATTCATCTTAGGACTCACATAACCTAGCGAACAAAAAACAAAATATTATTTATGGGTAGTTTACTTGACAAACTCTTGTTATGTAAGTGATTAAAGACCCATGTTTAAATTGACTTACTGTTTACAACACTAAGCAAATATACTTAAAAATTATAATTATCATGTGAGTACAAATTAGAATTATTGTTTCTTTTAATATAAAAATATATAATTTCATTGATGTGTTTATTTGAGAATATAACTTTTAGAGTTTTAAGATTTATCAGTTTACACTTGTAATTTTTTTTTTAAATAAATTAATTTAAAAACATTATAATGTCATACGGAATGAATTGTAATTTTCATAATAAATACCATGGGCTAAATCCTAAAAACCACTAACTAGAATTTATTATTATTTTCATATTTAAAGGAATCGATAACTATCGTACTCTTATGTAATTTTCATAATAATACCATGGGCTAAATCCTAAAAACCACTAACTAAAATTTATTATTATTTTCATATTTAAAGGAATCGATAACTATCGTACTCTTATTGTATCGTACTCTTATGTAATTTTCATAATAATACCATGGGCTAAATCCTAAAAACCACTAACTAAAATTTATTATTATTTTCATATTTAAAGGAATCGATAACTATCGTACTCTTATTGTACTGGTGTGACGCGGGGTCGATTCCAACCTCTAGGTGCCTACATATGCCTCTTTTACACCAAAGGTGAATTGAGGGGATTTGAACCTCCAACCTCGGGGTCGATTCCAACCTCTAGGTGCCTACATATGCCCCTTTTACACCAAAGGTGAATTGAGGGGATTTGAACCTCCAACCTCCTTACAGATAGCACTTAATTTTCATGACCATCAAGGGTGCTTTCTTTCTTTTTTCCCTTTTTCCTTTATGTTAGCTTAACCCATGGACGTTTTGAATATTAAATCTCATGGTTTATATAATAAGTCATAACACAACAATTGTCAATTAAGTTGTCCCAGTGGGTTTAATATTGTTTTTATTTGACCTAGTCAAAATGTTTATGTTTACATTACATCTCTGTCATATTGTGTTTGAGATTCAATCCAAGAGAAATAACTTATAAATCTCCATAATTAAGAATATTATTATATGTATATATGTCCAAATTCATTAATATTTTTAAATTAATAAAACAATAATTTAAAATAAAATTATAATTTAATTAAATTTATGGATTTTTTGGAGAATATATATATTAATAAAAAACTATTTGATATTTATCAATAAATTATATATATATTATATATTTTTTTAATCTCATATCAATTTATTAATTCCATTAGTTTATAATAATATATTATTAATTTTATAAATAAACCAATTCATTTTATTTCAATAAGTTTGAAAATACAAATGAATTTAAAAAGTAATAACTTACTTTCAAAATTCCTATGGTCCACTGTCTCTCTTTTCGGTACATTTAACACAGATTTGATTTAACTTTTTTTTAAGTCCATTTATGCTTTCATTGTCACATAAACACAAATTTGATTTAACTTATTTCCTAATTTGAAAAGGATGTTTGGTAAACATTCTCACTTTCTTACCATGGAATTGTAAAAAACAAAGAATTGTTAGATCAGTTGGAGTGTGGAATCAAAGAATTATTATATTCTTTTAAATATTAAGTTAAAGTGTTGAAATTTCTAATTGTGTTGGTAAATTATATTATTTTTAATTAATTAAGTTTAGTTATTACTTTCTTTGGTTATTAAATATTTTATTTAAATAATTTAATTTAATTTTAAGAAAAAATATAAATAGTAATTTTTAAACACAATCCTAGGTTAAGTCATGAATTGTGTATGTAAAATTAAATTAGAATTTATCATTTTATAAATATAAATATAAATTATAAGAGAAAGACAAAATATTTTAATAAGAATGATTTAAATTAATTTGGTTGATTAAATGAGAAAATATTTTAATAAGGTTGGTTGCGAAATAAGGCCCTGGAAAAGACCAAAAGAAGTGTGGGAGGAAAGAGTATGCATTTTTTTGTTTTTCCAGAAAATTGAAAATAGAAAAACATTTCATATTATAATGCCAGGCCTTCAAAGACAACAGAGAAAGTTATGCAGATATTATGGCAACTAGCTTTTGGGATAATCTATTTAGTGAGGGGTTTGTTCAGGATCTGAGAGCGTTTATTGTGAAGCTTCCCAGGAAAAGGGTTGAATACATCAACCAAATGAAGAAGCTTTTGGGATAATCTATTTAGCTAGGGGTTTGTCGAGAAGCTGAGAGCGTTTATTGTGAAGCTTCGGAGGAAAAGGGTTGAATACATCAACCAAATGAAGAAGCTCCTGGGATAATCTATTTAGTGAAGGGTTTGTCGAGAAGCTGAGAGCGTTTATTGTGAAGTTTCCCACGAAAAAGATCGAATACATCAACCAAATGAAAAAGCAATATGTCCCATAAACTATAATTTTTTTTCTTTCTTTATGATGTATTCAACATTTTATAATTAAGAAAAATTAAAATGTCATATATATCTTTCCATAAAAATATATAAGTTCTACATTTGTGAAAGTTTTATTTTAATGATGTTACTTCATCTAATCATTTTATTAAAATTAATTAATTTAAATTAAAATACTTTTTTTATTAAATAAATTAATTAATTACTCAATTAAGTTATTCAGGTAAGACCTGTAGTTAAGTTAGTCATGTGAGACCTGTTATTGATGAAAGAATAAAAGTTCAAATTGGATCATATCTTGAGATTACGACTACTATTCGCATAAGTAAATATTTACACTGATCTTTTTAATTTAAATCCATAGTTTTTAATAATAACCTAATCATATGAGATGTTTCTAGAGGATTGTTGTTAAATAATAATTGGATTTGTTATATCGTATACTTTGTTTGGCTTGTTTAGTGAAATGGCATATATATTGTGGTAGGGTCCACTAGGCATTTTCTTTTAGAATCAACGTTGCCACTTACATGGATGAACGTTTTCTTCAATGGTTCATAAATCTCAAGTCCATTGTCTTGCATTCCATACTCTCTTTATAATACGGTGACACATCGAGATACCTTTTTCTTCATGGCTAACCTATTATTATTTTTATAATATGATCAGGGATCCCACTAGGTGGTATAAATTCTAGCAATTAGGGTGCACACATTTGGACTTATTAGAGGAGTGCAGGGTTGGGTTACTTTTACTTTAACAACTTTTTTAATGACAATGTTGTATTTTGATAGGTACAAATTTACATCTTTATCTTTTAAGCAAATAGGTGGTTGGTGCGAGTGTAGGTGTAGGGAGGGGAGGAAAGGTGAGGAGTGGAGTGGAGTGGAGTGGAGTGGAGTGGAGTGGAGTGGAGTGGAAATAAAGATACTTGAATGGAGTTTAGAGCTATAAAATATATTTCAAAATGTTTAATATGATGTAATTGATTGGTATTTATATATTTATGTTTTATATTTTATAAAGGAGTATAAGGAGGTGGAGTGTATTATTATTTTTTTAATAAATTAGTTTGGGTTTAATTTTTTCCATTCTAAAAGAGGTTTACATTTTAAGAGATGTGATCCCTCTTAGTTTTTGGTAGATCCCGAATTAAGATGGATTTAGGTCAATTTAATTTCCCTCTTTAAATAAGTTATTTTACATGAATACCATGGGTTGTCATATACTTTGAGCTCAAAAATTAGTGATAAAATCAAGTTTATATTAACTACCTAAGAAAAAGTTAATAGAAATAATAATAATAACGTAGAATTTGAGAATTCAAACTTAAATCACAATTTAGGTTCTTGAGTCACGTGTTTCTAACCACTGAGTGTGGTTCTTCAAAAGTTCTTGAGTCATGTGTTTCTAACCACTAAGTGTGGTTCTTCAAAAGTCTTGATGATGAACCACACTTAGTGGTTCGAAATGCGTTGACTCAAGAATATGAAATGTGGTTTAATTACATTACACCCGTCTAGATCCATGTTAACTCTTGATCTTCCAATCAAATATATTTTCAGCCTAAAAGAGGTTTGCATCTAGATTTGATCTCTCTCTCGGCTTGGTAGTTAAGATGGATCTAGGATGATTTAACTTCCCCATTTAAGTAAGCTATATTCCACATGAATACCATGGGTCAATACCAAGAAGTTATTTTTATTTTAATATTATTTTTTTATTATTTGTATTTTATTTTGACCTGAGTAAAAATATTGTCACTTTTTTTTTTTTAGTTTAATAGTCATTTTTATGTAATTAATCATTGTGTCAGTAGAAGGGTAACTAACTTTATGGACACCTACATTAAGATGAATATCATGGTATGTTGACATTTACATGACACCACAATTCACACTTCATAGACAAGGTAAGATATCACATAATATGGCATAATATGAGAGGAGATTTAAGTCATAAAACTATTCATAGATGAAATTTGTTTGTGACATATATCACACAAATCCTATGTATATTGCTATGTATGTAAAATCAATACACACATAAGATTTACTAAATATTGAAAAATCAAATCTATTAACCTTTGAAGTTACTCTAAAAGTGCTTACAACATGTTGGGGGTGCCTCTTGAGAGTTAGGGTGCATCGTGTATGTCAAGCCCTAAATGGTCTAAGATTGATTCACACATGGAAGATGATCTTTGAAGGATGTGCTTAATTGAGATAGTTTACTTGATGGATTCTTAACCTCATATCTTGCTCCCTTAGTGTCCTTCCCTTGGGCGTTTGAGTTCTCTTGACAATTTTGTGGCCACCCTACATTGAGGCCCCATTAAGGATCCACCTGATTGGAGAGTGTTTCACATGAAATGAGTACAATTATACAACTAGGAGGAGGGCATAAAACCTTAATTAGCATGTGATGACTTGGATTCATGTTTGAATTATTAGGCATGGCTTGGGAATGCTTGGGGCTTTGACAATATTCTTGCAAAAGCAACTAACCTAGTGGAGTACATTTCTTAGAAGGATTATTGGATTTTGTCAAGGTAATTGATAAAGGGATGTGGACTTGCCTTGTGTCGCTATGTCATCTTTGGAGCCATTATTGTCCACAACATCACCTTTAAGCATGACACATGTACTATAGAGAATAACATATCGCTTGTGTTGGCCTATAAGTGCTCATTGTAGGTTGCTCATAAGGGATAACAACTACATTGTATTGTTGGTCTCGCTTACCTCTCATATAAATAGATAAAGGAGAGAGTCTTTCCATTCATACATGTTTATTTGCTCACTTGTATTACTGTTATGATGAGATGCAACTTAGAGAAGAGTCCACACTAGCAACCCTCTCCTCTCCCCCTCTCTCTAGAGTCTTCACATGGGATTTATCTCTTTCTCTCTTGAGTTGCTAGGGTTTCTTGGTCTTCTTGGAGTATCTTATGTTAGATACCTAATCCTCAATATTGTGGTAAATTGTGAAAATGATTGTAAATATTAATTTAGAATAAATATGAAGAGTTAGTAGTGAATAGTAAGAGTCATTTGGATCTCTTAGAAGATAAAACAAAAGGTCACTTATAATTATATTTAGGTATGGATTACTTAATTAAAATTCTTTTTGGTCCACTTCATCTCACTCCTTAATTCATCAATCACTCTTGGGGAAATTTCAATGCAATATAAATAAAGTCGACTTTAATTATAAAAGAAAATGTTAAATAAATTCATCTCACGATCCCATTTTACTACACAATGTTTTCATTATAATTGTCCAATTAAAAATTTGTTGGAGATTATTATTATTATAATACATCTTGGAGATTATTATATTATTGCATTTTGCGTGCCTCTATGCACTGCATCCCTGGTACCTCTGCAGAGAGAATATACTCCCAAGACTATTAGCATTTCCACATCCACTAGTAGAAGAAAAGATCATTGGAATTTATGTTAGATCAAAGATAAATTGCAATACATCAATAAAGGTGACATGCTTAACTAAACCTGTGTTTCCTAAAGTTTCTAAAGACCATTAGCACCTGGACCAACACATTTCCTTCTTGATGGGCATTTCACCTCCATTACCTAGTCGTCACTAGTCCAGTGCGTGTCCAAGTGACATTTTGTCAGGGAATATCACATATGATCTTAACTTAAACATGAACGCAAAAAATTAAAGATATAACCATAAATACAAAGATGCAACATAAATAACACTTCATTTCATTAATATTAAATACTGAAATATGCTTACAAACATAATGGAAAATAAACCAGCTCGAGCGATGGCAGCTTATCTACAAGAAGAGATGTGGGGGCTACATGCCTTTGAATTGTGTTACAATGATGCTCAAGGGCCTATTTATTATTGAACATCAAGGGAAAACCCTATCCCCAAGAAATGGAACACCAAAATTTTGTGGGCCCTGTTGGGGTTAGTTGGGCATCCAACTTCCTAGGGTCGTAACTTGGTCATATTATCTCCATTTGGTGTGTAAGATACCTTGTTGGAAATCTCTCTCCTAGTACTACAGGATTTGTGGTAGGCCCTTACCTATGGCTATGGGCTTGTTACAAACCTCAAAAATACTGTTTAGGGGGTCAAAACTGCTCCAGAAGTTCATGACGCGAAAAAACTGCTATAAATAGTAAATGTTGCAATAGACAAGGAAACAAATGAAACTAACTAGAGATCTAGGTGGAATAGGTGGATGGCCACCAATATCTACCCATATCATTCCTCCCTCCTTAGGAAGTAATGGTCCCCAGTGCGTGTAGAGCCTCCATGAGGTGAGGAAATTGATGTTGAACTTGGTCCCGGGTGAACCAGTTGCCCTGGTGAAGGAGTTGGCCTTCTTTGAAAACTCGATATAGTTGGATCCTCTATTGGCAAGTGTTCTTGATCTGCGTGTCCATGATATGATTAGTTATGGCTTGTTCCATGCAGTTTGGGTTTAGCTCTGTTGGTGTGAGTTATTCTGCAATGTCAGATGTGTCCAACAATGGTGGAAATTATGGTCGAAGGCAATCTACATTGAACATTGGGTGCAAACCAAGGAACGGTGGAATGTTGAGCTCGAAGGCATTGTTCCATACAACCTTGGTGATGGTGTATGGTCCATATCTAGGTGGGAAAAGCTTGCGGTGAGGTCTAGCGAGGCACTCCTTCTGCAAATGTAGCCAAACTTTGTCGCCCACCTAGAACTTGTGCGGCACCCAATGCTAATCATGGCGCTACTTGTACTTAGCATTGGCTTTGTCTAATATATAATGGAATTGCTAACGGATGTGTTGAATGCACTCAATGAAGCTATTAGCCCTGTCAGCTTCAGATTTGACGTAAGCTGAATCTACCTGAGTAGCTGCAAATGGTATGGCTACATCAATGGGACATAATGGTTGAAATCCCAACCCTACCTGAAAGGGACTATGGCTTATTGAGATATGGATAGCTCTATTGTAGTTGTGTTGGACATAGGTGTGGCTTTATCCCATGTGTGTGGATGCTTTGAGTTGTACATGCGCAGAATGTGTATGATCATCCTGTTGATGACCTCTGTTTGGCCATTAGTTTTGGGGTGGAAAGTCGTGGACTTAGTAAGTTTGGTATCCAACATTGACCAGAGACTTGACCAAAATGTACTCAGGAATTTGTTGTCCCAATCTAAGACAATGGACTGTGAGATCCCAAAGTGTCCCCACACTCACTCAAAGAAGGGCTTAGCAGTGGCCTCTGTTGTGATACTCTTCTTGCAGGCCGCCATAATAGCCATCTTAGAGAATATGTCGATGACCAAGAAAACATAGTTGTTGTCATGCTTAGTAGAAGGAAGGCCTGACATGTAATCCATGGAGATGGATTCCCAATGTCGACTAGGAGTAGGCAAAGGGGTATACAAGCCTTGCTTCTTGATGGTTGGTTTGGAAATGATGCAGGCAATGCAAGATCTATTGTACTTCCCAACATCCCGATGAAGGTTCGATCAATAAAAATATTTCTACAACGCTACCACTATTTTCTCTACTCCAAAATGTCCAGTGATTCGACTGTAGTGTGCCTCCCAAATCATCTTGGCACGCTCTCTTGAAGGAACATAGATGTGTCCCAGGTGGCATAACAATGCATCTTGGAGGTGAAAATTTGGAACTTGTTTACCTTCCACGAGTGTCTAGTATGTGCTGCCAAATTATGGATCACTCTTGTATAGATGCAACCACCCCAAAGTCTTATTCCCACAAGAGTCGAGCAAAGTGATCAACGCCATTACTGGTGGTCGGCTTAGGCAGTTTGCAACATTATTGGTGCTTCCCTTCTTGTACTTAATATTCAAATGGAACTGTTGCAAGTATGTGGACCATTTCTGTTGGCAATCGTTCTGCAACTTCCCTTGTGTCTGTATGAACTGTAGGGGTTGGTGGTCTATATGGATGACCATTTCCTTCCCCAGAATTTAATGCTTCCATTGACGACAAGCCTACACAATGGAATGCATTTCTTTGTCATAGGTGGGATAATTTCGGATTGTATGGAAGTATCTCACTGTGGTAAGCCACCCAATGCCCCTATTGAGTAAGAATTGCATCAATGGCATAGATAGAGGCATCAGTATCAATCTAAAATGGTTTTTGAAAGTTTGGTAATGTGAGCACTGGTGTGGAACGGAGGTGATGCTTCAACTCAGTAAACACCTTCTATTGAGTTTCAGACCAAAAGAACTTTTCTTTCGCTCCACCCTTGGTGACTTGACTTAAAGGCCAAGTTAGAATGGTTGGGGCTGGCCAATCCCGAATGTATCTTGGCTGGGTCAACATGCACACCCTACTCGTCAATGATGTACCCCAAATATTGAACTTGGGTCATGCCAAAAGTGCATTTCTCCAAATTGGCACACAACTTGTGTTGTCACATGGTTTGGAGGACTTGTCGAATATGGTGGAGGTGTTCTTCCCAGTTCTGGCTGAAGATCAAGATGTCATCTAAATACACCACCATGAATGCATTGGTGAAGGGTCACAATATGTCATCCATCAATCTCATTAAGGTTGCGGGGGCATTCATCAACCCGAAATGCAAGACCAACCATTCGAAAAGGACCTCCTTGGATTTGAAGGAAGTCTTCCACACATCAGAGGGTTCGATAGGCGCTTGGTGATAACTGAACTTCAAGTCAATCTTGATGAAATATTTGACTCCCTTGAGCTGGTCTAGAAGGTCACCAATCCATGGGATTGGTTACCTATTCTAGACAGTGATTTTGTTCAACACCCGATAGTCAATACAAAGTCTCCATGTCCCGTCCTTCTTCTGTACCAATACAATTAGGCTCCCACAGGGTGATGAGCTTGGCCTGATGTGCCCTTTCTACAATAACTCCTGAATCTGCCTCTTGATCTCATCGTTCTCTAGAACAGAGTGTTGATAGATCATTCCATTGGGTAGTGACATGCCCGGGGTCAGATTGATGGAGTGCTTGATGTGACAGTGCGGAGGTACCCCCATAGGTGAGGAGAAAATGTCCTTGTATTCATCCACGACCTTGTCCATCTGTTGCTGTTGTGCAGAGGAGCCCTGTCCAGAATCTGTGGCCACAATATTCTTCTTGCCCTGAGAGTGAACCATAAGGAAAACAAATTTCCTGGTCTGTGAAATGAACTTACTACATTTCTTTGCAGAGATCAAAGAGATGACGGTAGGTGGGGCTACCTCCGGTATCTTGTACAACTTATTACCCAAAGTAATAATCACAGAGTGAGGTCTAGACTCATATGCAACATGTCGCTTCCACAAGTATGGTTGTCCTAATAATACACACAAACTTCAGGATGAGTAACATCACACAATACCTCATCCATGAAGGGCTTGATGTTGTAGGGAAGGTGACACTATTGGTTGACACAGAGATCTTGTCCTTGGTGAAGCCACTTGATGGTGTACAACTATGGATGTGTTGTAGTCGATAGGTCCAATTGCTTCACGACCTTTGTTGAAATGAGGTTCTTTTGGCTCCCAATGTTGACTCTAAATTGCAGTGGAGAACCCTTCACCCACATCCGTGAGTGGAAGAGGCTTTCCCCCTCCTATGGATCTTCAGGCTCATTTTTCTGGATCTTGGTGGTGGCCACGGTGATACTGGGCTCCGTATCAATGATCTACTTCCCTTTGTCATTACCCTTGTCCGTTTCTGACTCGGAGTTAGAACATGCGTCTAATTCGAAAGCCTTCAACTCGACCACCAGTGATTGCTTGGCCTGACACTCACTTGTGTTGTGAAAGGAGCTCTTATGGAACTCACACCATTTTCCTATGTCCTTCTTTGTCTTCGTGGTGTTGTTCTTTGCTTGCGGCTTCGACAGGTTGTCCTGGGTTGCTCCCCCTTAGCTTTGTCCTTTGGTATGCAGTTTGGGGGCACCTTTCCCTTACTTTGAATTCACATATCCAAAGTCTCTGTTCTTCTGCTTTAACTTCTGCTCAAACTTGACAGTGTATCGGTATGCCGTGCCGAGCAAGGATATGTCTAAGAACTCCATCTCGTCCTGGATGTACCTGTGTAGAAAACCATGGCAGTTGAGTACCAAATGTCGCTCAGAATCCTTGATACCCAACTTTGTACGAAAGGGTATAAAAAACATTGGTAAACTCTGACACATCTTGGTCCCTTCCTTGCTGTAGCATGGTCCACTTTATGTATTTATCCTCATAGCTCCCGAAAAGGTAGTACTTCTCCTTGATGGTGTCCCGGAACAAATTCCAAATGGGTCCGACTGAAAATAATGAGGGTGAACTTTCCTCCTTTCTCTCATAGTAGATTTCCTACCAATTCTTGACTTGGGGGGAGGCTTTGAGAAGTGAAAAATTAATCTTTTCCCGGCTGGAAAAATCATGAACATAAAAATATCCTTCTAATAAATTTAAACATTTATCTACAACGCTCGCATCTATCTGACCTTCAAATATGGGGATGTTAAAGTTGACTTGTACCTTAAAGGGTGTGGTGCTTCCAGAGTGGCTACTGGAAGAAAATGTGTCGCCTTTGGGTAGCCGCTGAAGGATCTGGGAAAATTTGCCCATCATCGCGTTCCTCTATCACTCGAGGGCTTCTTTGAGCAATATTTTGAAAGGATCTCCTGCCCCCTCGTCTTTCTTCTCTTTCACCATGGGAGTCCGTCAGGATTTGCGAGGTTGGTCTTGCAAAGGTTCGAGTTGTTCAAGCCCTAACTCCTTATATCCCAACCTCGCTGGGGACATGTAAAGCAAAACGGAGAAGGAGTAGACCGCTTTGATACCACTTATCCAAAATTAAACAAGAAAACAACAAATTACATATATAACCATAAAGACAGAGATGCAATAGAAATAACACTTCATTTCATTAATATCAAATACTTAAATATGCTTACAAACATAATGGAAAATAAACTATCTCGGGTGATGGTAGCTTATCTCTGAGAAGAGATGTTGTGGCTACCTGCCTCTAAACTGTGTTACAATGAGGCTCAAGGGCCTATTTATTATTGAACATCAAGGGGAAACCCTAAACAACCAAAACCCTTACCCTAGGAGATGGAACACCAAGAGTTTGCGAGACTCGTTGGGGTTAGTTGCGCAACCAACTTCTCGGGGTTGTAACTTGGTCCTATTATATTCATTTGGCACATATGATACCTTGTTGGAAAGATCTCTTTGATTACTACATGATTTGCAACAAGCCCTTGCTTATGGCTAAGAGCCTATTGCGGACCTAAAAAAACTCCATTTAGGGGGTCAAAACTGCTCTGGAAGTTTAAGACCCAAAAAACTGCTAAAAATAGTAAATGATGCAATAAACAAGGAAACAGATGAAATTGACTAGAGATCTAGGTTGAATAGGTGTGTGGCCACCAATATCCACCTAGATCAACATAGCCTTGAGTTGTTTTCTCTCTTGCATTATTAACATTTCTTTTTCTAAGAATACCTTTAGTTATATAATCATGGGTAAATAAAAGAATCAAATAAACATTATGGTCATAGGACATGTTGACTCTAGAAAGTCCACCACTACTACCCATCTTATGTACAAGCTCAATGTTATTAACAAGTGTGTGATTGGGCATTTTGAGAAGGAACTTATTGAGATGAACAAAAGCTCATTCAAGTATGCATACGTGCTTAACAAGGTTGAGACCAAGTGTGAATGTGATATTTCTATTGAAATTACTCCTTAAAATTTTGATACTGGCAAGTACCATTACATTTTCATTAATGCTCCCAATCATCATGATTATGGGTAGCTCACAAGCTAATTGTGTTTTTTAATTTTTTTATTCTACCACCAAAGGTTTTGAAGTTGGTATTTTTAAGGATGGATAAACTAGAGAGCATGCTCTTTTGGTCTTCACTCTTTTTGTTTCTTAGGTTATGTGAGTCCTGCAATGACTAGCATGCCTAACCCGTGGCTTGAGTAGTTGCGACCTAGGGGCATCTAATCCTTACAAAATCACTTGGGGATCGCACGTAACCAAGGCCACACCAGCCCTTAGCATGGATGGAATTTTCCCCATGAATTTTCAAACAAATGACCTTTACACCACGTAGCGCCTTAATAGAACACCTTGTCACCATGTGCTCTACGCCCTGTGAGCATTTTAGCCTTCACTCTTAGAGGAAAACAAGTTATTTGTGTTTAGAACAAGATGAATACTACTAGGCCTAAGTACTCTAAATACCATTATGATGAAATTATAGATGAAGTGTCATCATACCTAAAGAAGGTTGGGTACTGTTAGAAAATCAGAAAGGTAGAAATATTTTCTTATCTTTATAATTACTTGTGATTTCTTAGTATTCTTATTATCTTATTTTATGTCTTCTTTTATCTTATTATCATCAAGAAACTTAAAAGACCAAAAGCATGAATATAAAGACAACAAGTGACACAGTAAGTAGGCTCTTAGCTAGGACAAAACCCCTCTTCTAGGGGAAAGCCCAAAAATTCTATCCTCTTCTTTAAGAATAAAATCATATGAGATAAACAAGACTTTTTGACCAACAATATGACCTCCTTCAATCCACCAAGTCAACCTCCCAACAAATTCATTTTAAGATGACAAAAGTCGACTTCTAGTCAATAAAAGTCAACCCTCTTAAATCCTGCTTCAATCACATATTTCGACCCTCCTTATATTTCAAGCCATATAATCATTATCATCATTGATTAGGTACCAAATACTTCTAAACATAATGCCAATAATGCTTTATTAGAAGCATAGCATGTTCTCCCCCTAAACCTGTTCCACCTGTTCATTGTTAGATCTGATCATTGCATATGTCAATAAGAAGTATCAAGGCATCATCATCAATCAGATATACATCAAGTTATTAACAACTTATGAGGATCAAAATCACTTCTAAATAACATCCACAGACTATAGTCATATATCATCACGACAGAAAATATAACTGATAATTGTCTGAAACATATCAAATAAGGTTTTCTAAGTCTGTCCTACTGCATTTTTCTTCAAACAGCATATACACGACTGTGCAGCTTCTAACTCACGTATATACGCGACTTGTCTTCACGGAACTTGCGTATGAGAATTAGAACATTGAGGTTCCACATTTTCAGCTCCCTCTGAGTCTGTTATGTCTGTATACTTTGTTATGCCATGTCTTTCTGATTGTACTTCCTTTTTCTTCCATATCTTCGAGTGTGATGATGTTTTCTCCCTTTGGTATGGTGGCCGAAATTTGCTCATGCATTTCTTTGCTATATGTCCAAACTTGTTACAAGCATAACATTTTACATGTTTTATATTCCTTCTATAACAGTTAATGGCTATGTGACAAAACATATAGCAAGCAAAGCAATATCCCTTAAAGAACCTGGAACGTGATGATCTTTCTGTGTGACGATCTTGAACCATTCTGCTTCTGCATCTGGCTGCAACATGTCTAAAACTATGACATATAAAACACTCAACATTATTCATTGGAGGAAATAACCGACTATCACTTTCACGGTTAGGAGTAAAAGATTTTCTTTGAAGAGTTTCTTTCCTTGGTTGTTGATGGGGTTGACCTCTCATCTCCTTGTTGATCATTTCAGATTTTGCATTAGAGTTCCTTGCCTCACCTTGTGAGCTAGATTCACCTTCAACATATTCATGAAAACCATGACCACTTTTGATGGTAGGAGACCTTTGAATACTAAGAATATTATCCAAGATCTTGGTATTGTCTTGAAATCATAACAATTTATCCTTTTCTTCTAATTTACCTTTTAAAATATTTACCTCAACTTGATATTACTCTTCCTTTTCCAGATATTTCTTCTTCAAGATTTCTTCAGCCTTTCTTCCTTCTTCCAATTGTTGCCTTAATTTGAGAATCTCATTTTCTTGTTCTTCATTTGCTTGTGGTAGTTCTTCATTCTGCTTATTTTCTAGATCTTCTTTTAGAGAGAGGATCTCAGCTTCAAGACTTATATAGTAACTGGATTTGTCTTGAAGTCTCTTGATTGTTATACTCTTATCATTTATTTCATTTCTTAATGATATCACTTCATCCTGCAGCTTTTGACATTGATCTTCCTTTTCCTTGTACTGTTTCCTTACTTTGTTTCCTTCCTCTAGTCGAGCTTTTAATCTGGTAACTTCTTCTTTGAAGGCACACTCCCTTTTGTTAAATAGATCTTGTTGATCTTTGATTTTATTTGCGAGTCTTTTAACTTCTGTCTCTATGTTTCTTTCACGATCACTTCCAATATCTCCAAATTTCATGAACAAAGAAAAGTATCACTAGAAGACCAAAAATTTGTACCTGATGCTTCATTTGCTTGTCCATCTTCAATTTGAGGTGATTGAAACTTGCTTCCACCTAATGGTCAATTGTCTCTCTTGCTGTCGCTATTCCTTTGAGCTATCTTCTTCTTCTGAGGCACTTCCTTCTTTAGCTTCTTTCCCATTGTTCTACGGATCTCCTTCAAGCGATCAAGCTTCTACCAAAGGACCAACTCTGATACCAATTGTTGGAAATAATACTGAGAGGGGGGGGGGTGAATTAGTATTAGTCAAGTCAATATTCTTTTTTCATTTCCATATTCTGGAATATATACGCTACTTTAATGAAGGTAACTTGCATGTACACGCAATTGTGTTTAAGGCAACCAACATATATCCAGCAAGCTTAAGATTAAGTTAATTCATCATATGTTGTTCTTTAATGAGTACTTCATTAACCATATAAATAGTAACCATGTGCAGTAATATTAGAACAAACCATCACACATAAGAAACACACATGAACACCAAGATTTAAGGTGGAAACCCAACGCGGGACAAAAACCACCTACTGCTGTCTTCTTTTAATATAAGAAAAACCTGTTTACAATCTTGTACTGGTGCAGACTCATACCAGTATGCAGGCACCCACCTGTAGAAGGCTACAACCTTCTCTCGGTCTCCAGCTTCTACTGGAAGGGAGATACAATCCCCTAGCTCTTGTACTAGTTGATCTGTTTACTAGTACGTAGGTGCCAACCTATTGAAGGCTCCAACCTTCTCTCTTCCTCCAGGGACCACGTTTCATAAATTTTCAGACTGGATACTCCTGGAACACAACACCATAATATGAAGGCCACATTTCATCCAATTTTCATACTGGACCCATCAACAACATTGAAGCTCAAAGTCAATCACGACTGTAATACAACCATCAAATACATCTGCATTAACCAATCATTGAAACTCAATCATCAATCTCTGAATCACCCACAACTGAATCACTGGAGGCCCATCATCACTTAAGAAAATCACAATCAACCAATCAATTTGAACATTTAGTATATTGTCGTAAAAAACAACAGTCACCAGAGTAGAACCCATAATTCTGCAACAACAGCCAGATCCAACTGCAACCTCAAATATCATATCTCATAATGTATACGGTACTCTGATGAACCGAACCAGCGTGTATACGCGCTTTTACCAAAACCAACCACCGTATACATCTGCAAATATTAATTCATAATTTTGCAGCTATTCCAAACTTCAGTCATACCCAGATCATAACATTTACAGAACAACACATGCGTCAATATTCAGATGTAGATTATACATGATCAAACCATATAATGATAATTCATTTCAAGCCTTAAGATCCCGATCCATCATTAGATCTTATCCCTCATCAACCACTAAAGTTCATCCTTGGTTCAGATCAAGCAAAGCACCATCAGTTGATAACCTGCATACTAGATCTCACACTTCATCAAATATTCAATACTTTCTCACCTTGGCCTAATGATCTTCTCCTCCTTATATAGTTTTAGGCCTTTCTCAATACCATGGACCAAAACCACTTAAGACCAATACCTTGGACCCAATACATAGGGTCAATACCTCGGACCAAATACCTTGGACCAATACCATGGACCAAATACCTCAGACCATAAACTTAGTTTTCCAAGATATACACGCTTTTCCTTCTGTGAAAGTGCATGTGTATGTGTATGCTACTTGTGTCAAGTGAACCTGTGTATACCTCTCTTTCTTCATTCTTTGTACTTTTATCTGTAATTCTTTGTTGTTGTTATGGTGCACTGTGATCTTTCATCTGAGTGAGTTGCCGTCAAGGGCAACCCTTGTATCATAATGCCAACAGTATATATGTTTTATTACAACACTATGGGTTAATACCATGGCTTATCAATACCACATGCCCAAAAAGCCATAACTCACTTCATATGGCATTTTTTTAATGGATCAATATAATTAAAAAGGTAAAAAACATAACTATTATAGAGATAAATCTCAACATTTGATTTAGGTATACTATTATGAATATTCTAGAATATTCCATATAGATTAAATCTCTACCATCTATTTAATAATTATTGATAATTGAATTAAATTATAGAAGTCCAATTTCAAAATAAACA